>JABFQD010002210.1:0-15791 GCA_022817045.1 Psix sp. ZL-2020
GAAATTGATGTAATTTTCTTCTTAGATATTTACGTAATTTATTACTACGCAATTTTAAATTTTATTAAGAAACTATATATAATTTATATATTTGTTTATATTTTTTAATCAAGTTCCTAATTTCTGAGTTAATTGACATGACGTTTTCTCAAATGTAGCTATAATCAGTTTGGTATGTTAAACATGTGATGAAGTTTAAAACGTTAACTACAGAAGTATTTATTTAAGTTCCTGAAAGGCAAATTATTTCTAAATAAACAAATAAATTACAAATACAGAAATTTGTAATTTATATTGCCTTATTCAATTTTGAAAGGCTACATGCCACATATAGTGATATTGTTTTCCATTTAATAACTTTTCCTAAAATATTACTATCATTAAATTAAATTTTTCTTTCACATACTTCTTACATAAGTCAGAAGTATGTGAAAGAGTAATTATATTATTTTTTAAGTTTCATTTACGTGTATCTTATAATGATTATTATTAAAGAAACACGTCAAAAAAAAAAAAAAATTCTTCTCCAAATTTTAAATAATTTACTTTATCAATTATTTATCCTAGTCTTCTCTCATAATGAGAGTTTCATGAAAAAATATTTATTTCTGTCGCAATTTTTTGATTATTATAATAAGAACACTTTATATATTGAATCTATAGTGATCTTCTTTCTAAGAAAGACCCAATCGAACTGTACACGAGAAACTCAATTCTTTGTTACAACATAACATTCTCATGTTATAAAATGTAAGTTTAAACATCTATTTAACACTCGTACATTCCTTCATACTTTTAGTTTCTTTCATATATCTATCATAAATTTGAAATCATAAACTTAAAAAGTACTGTCGCTGGAAACCATATTGAAAGAAAATTTCTCTTATGCTTCTAAGAAAACAACTAAAGACTTAAAGTAAATCTAAAATGATATATTTTATTACGCAAAACTAATTTTTGTACCCTAGTGTTTGTTACACAAATCCAACAATTTCAAAACTTAATTTGATGTAAAGAAAATAACCTCTCTGTAGCTGCTAACATCGGTTTCATTGTTGAAATCCATATCGCTGTCAAGAACAACGCCGCTGTCTCCAGGAGAAGCTAGACTGGAAGAGATGCTAGTCGATCTTAAATGCAAAGTTAAAGCTGTACCTGAGGGTGAACCGCTCATAGGACGTCGTGGCATGTAGTTACATATATCCAAATATGTTACATCCTGAAATAAAAAAGATAAATCTATTGATTTTCTTAACTTCTGATGATGATCTTTAGAATAATAATAACTATGGCAAACAGTATTGTTTACGTTCGCACAATCGCCACTGTCTAACAGCTCTGTTCTTTAATCATTAAAGATTAATTGTGTATCTCTATGGAAAGATACCGACCGATTTCGCTAATTAATATAACAAAAATGGAGCAATAAAAAATCGAGTCGTTATTTGTATTTTTATATCGAAGCAAATTTTTCCTATGCAAATATTCTTAATCTCCACCCTACTCTTATAATCGGTAATTTCCAACATAGCGTATATTAATCGAAATAAGTCAACGCTACTATATTACCGCGAGCTCAAAATTTTGAAACCGATAACCTACAGTGACATATGTCTTGAAAAAATAAGTGATATCTGCGGTACAGACGATTTATTATACCATTGAAATAAATGAGTGATTCGATAATTGTAACCAAAGGGGGTTCACCAGCTAAATATATAGAGTAAACTTATATCCCTGGTAGAAACACGTTGCTGTTTAGCCATTCATGAAGATATCGCGTGGTAACCTGATGTTAACCACGTGCTTTTCATCGTGAAAATAGTTCGCTCCTGAATGGACAAAATGCTGTAATAATAACTGAGTCGCGTAACTATAAACTCAGACATATTTGTGAAATTCACATTATTTCCTCAATGTAACATTTTGACTTTATTAAGGTGCTTTACAAGTGGGTTTATTTTTATATTATAAATACCAGTTCAAGAGTAAAGGAGATGTTTTCTAGACCAGCTAACAAGTTGATTAGCTGATTGGTTTTGTCAATGTCTCGGACAAGTGCGTGAGGAAAGTATTGCTTCTGAAGAGTCTTGTGATCACGTAAAAGACATGCCAGGTAGCTTTCGAAACTGCCTTCACTTAGAGTATGGTAGAGCCAGGCTCGTCCTGAAAAAGTAAACACGTGCACTTTTAATATAACATATTATATTAGATTAGTACAAATTTGAGTAGCTTAGTAAGTAGAATTCATATATGATAGGGTATGTTTTAGTTGGAGAAGTGAAAAGAGATAGATCACACACCTTTTCCGATAGATGTTAAAACATTTTGGAGAGCATGAATGACGACTACGGTGTCTTGGTGGCTGAGTTCACGGGCTGTGCCCCAATATCCATGCCTTTCTATACGGAGACCGTGTCTAAGAGCACGGTCTAACCAGTAGACCAACCATGAGTCACCATTCAAAACAACCGAACCATGCAAACTTTGAGCATAGACCTGTTAGGTAGTTTATAGATATAGTAGTTTCGTTAATTAATGATGATTACTTTTTATTTAAATTATATTTAAACACTGAAATAGACCAAGTGTGAAAATAATGAAAAAGTGGTTTCATAATAATAGATATGGTGCAAACGTGTGTCATGTGTTTTTCTTTACTTTTTAACTATATATTGAGTTATTGCAATTTTGCAATAATGCCTTTTTAATTTGTATGTTTCGTGTAAAATGAAATTTGTTTATGAACTTCCAATATATTGTTCTTGTTTGATCTTGTTATTAATACTTTAGCTATACATCATTTTTTTATGTCATGTAAAAATACAAAAGCATATACTGTAAATGTAGATATTGAATTGGTAATTCTACATTAATATTTTAAATTTCATATGAATGTTCAAATTTCAACTTTCGAGGAATTTATCGATTTATATATTGTGATAATATATATGAATGGCTAAATTTCTGTATACTTCAGTGAATGTTTAGAATGATTTTACATATAATTTTAATAACTTAATTCTTTTACCGGGATATAAATATAGTCTCTTTTTATTGAACACATTTGAGATGCTGTGTCTCTCTTGCACGAAATGGTTTCTGGTGGCATCCCGGTTAAAAGGTTAAATATAAAATGAATGAAAAGTAAAGAATAGATCAATATAAAAAAATTAAAATAAACAAAATATTTTGCCTAACATTTTACTTAGCATGGTGGCATGTTCAATTATTTACGTTTCAGTTGTAATAACAATTATAAGTTGGCAAAATTATTGATATATCAAACAGTTTATTATTTTTCATCTCAAAAGTAAATATTTTATTCTTTGACAATAGCATATATTAATTAAATCAAAAATACGTTTACTATAGATTTCAATAATTCTGAAAAAATGCACAGTATTTTTTTGAGAACAATAGCTTTATTAACAAATTTACCTTATATCCAATATTCTAAATAATTCAGAATTCTACTACTTTGAATGACTGACTTAATTAAAATTAGAAATTCGGAATTCTGATATAATGAAAAGGTTGAATAAAAGGTTAAAGATAAAAGACTTAATCGTTAAATAAAAAGTGCTTTTACATAATGGTTTTATTCAGTAATTCAGCATCACATTTTTTCAATATATCATTCAGAAGAATATTTTAAAATTAAAAATGTTAAAATTGAAAAATATTGCAATTACATTTTGCTAACAGTTTTCACTAATATTTGTAATGAAACAATTAGTTTATTTGTTTACCATAAAAAATTGCTGGAATATTTTTCACTTTTACGTTACATAACAAGCTTGAGTAAAAAACTAATACAAAAAATATTTTTATATCAGATCATTTAATGTATTTTTGATCTTTATAATTAACTATAGTTTTAAATAAACATATATAATGTTTATCCTTTAATTATCAATCATTTAAATTTCTCACAACCAATTAAAATATAACAATAATAATAATAAATGTAAATAATATCAATCAGTAATAAATGTATTCAAAACACATTTCATCAAATTTGGATAATTTTCAAAAAAGTTTGTAAATTTCTTGAGTAAAGTAAATATCATAAACATTTTTGAAATCATTAATATCGATAATTTAATTTTAAAATATAAATTTCATGTTATTAACACTTCTTGTTTAGTAAAATAGGTCACTTGCTTATTTTTTACTTGCTACCAAGAAATTGTTAACACAGTATTAAATTTTAAACCCAGCAAAGTTAGAGAAACGAACCATTACACAATAAAATAAAAAAGCCATCTACTTTCCTACTACGAAGTTACATGTATTTCATCGTCTCATGTTCAATACAACTCAACAAAGCAAACTATTGACAGGTGCGTTGTCTCTAATCACAACAAAGATAGCAATACTCAGGCTGGCATAACAAGCCAATACATCAGTTTGGATTACTAAAAGATTAATGATAATAAAAACTCGATGCAGCTGAAAATTGACTAGACAATGACGATTCGAGTGACCGTCTCTTAAGCTTTTTAAAATTCGACTTTCTATTGTTCTTGAATCTGTTTTTTTAAAGTATTCAATTTGATTTTTCTTTTAAATTGAAAGTTAGAGATTTAATGGCAAAATATTTGATTATGAAATTATAACATTAATGAGTGACAGTTTAGAATGACAGGTTTATAAGTGTGGGTGCGGATTGGTCAAGCAGACTGCACTTACCAATTTGACAGCCTTTGTCAGTTCCTGCAAGATTCGCGTTTTAGACAGGACCTTGTCCGTGCAAAAATCCTCACCCGGCATTTTCAAGGTCAAATTATCATGACTCTAAACTAATAACTGTTTACGATATATTCCTCTAACGAAGCAACAAAATCTGTTTCGTAAAGACGATGATTCGCACCACTTGCACGACAGTCGCTTTTATTCAACGCATGAGCGCATGGCGACAGCAGCATTGATTTTACAAGTGCGCAGGCGTCGCGCCGATTTTCAAATCAACGGACACGCTCAGGTGACTTTGAAGACATGCTTGTGTGATAAAATTATTATCGTTGTGAAACTATTGGTCAGGGTTTACTCATTACTGACCAAAATTAAGAATAAAAAATTATCTGCTGTTTGTAATATCTGTGTTGCTTTTTGAAATATTTTACTAGTACTTATTAATTGTTAAGTTTATTGTGACTTACTAATGTGGAGTTAATCAGTTTAATGTTATTCTACTCCCAATGAATTTCTGACGTAATCGTATGTTTTTTTGATTAAAATCAACGATTTTGAAAGTTAACTTAGATTCAATATGTAGAGCTTTTACATTTGATCGTGAATTCATAAACAAGCTTTATCAAAATTAGATCATCTTTTTATGAAAAAAGTTATTTTTTATCAAAAGTGGTATAAAATTATTATTATGATAAAGTGATTCTGACATCTTAAGATTAAAACAAATTCTAAAAATGGATGAAAATTAACGTCTTGCTGTTAAATATAATGTTAAATCTAACATATGAAGTTTAAATAAATATAATTTTTTTATTTTTAATACATTTTTCATATTTTTATAAAAGTCTAAAAATGAAATAGTAATTTCATATATTCCAAAAGTATTATTTATCTGTATTTATCTGTATACATCAATTCTGATATAACTTTTTCAGAGGTTATATTTGATAAAAAAAGAAAAAAAAAGTCGTAAAAGAAATTTTCACAAAACAAAGTTAATATTTTGTTTAATAACACAAATTTGCTGAAACTATTTTTACATGTTTCCAGGGTGTTTTAAGGATTTTCTGAGAATATATTTTCACTTCGTATAAAAATACGTGTGTAGATACGTTCATTCAAAGTGTAAAAATCATATTTTAAATTAAATGAAAAATGTTATGACTTGTTATTATTTAACAATTTTTTATTGTATCATATTTTAATATTATTTCAATATGTTATGATAAAATAAAATACTAATATAAAATTGATATTTGAACTATAATCTGAATTGATGACGATGAGTAAATTATCAAACATTCTATCTATCATTTACATACTATAATATTTCTGATCAAAATTTATTTTGTGTTTCACATTTTACAATTATTTATTGATATATTTGAATAGTAACCAAAACTTAATATAAGTTATTTATCTATCGATGATGTAACAATGATTTAATTTTCTTTCTTTTCAGGAATTTCTAATTTATAAATCACGTATTCGTATATCTCGGTATTTTTATTTAACGTTTATTGAGGATAGGAAAATCAATATTTCAAACAAATTTTTTATTTATTTTTTAACATTGGAAGTAACATTTATTGTAAAATCATTTTCATCATTAGAAACTTGGTATTTCCTGTGTTTCATTGTTAATTTATCTTCTTTAATTTTGTCCACTTGAAGTTTATTGGTGTTCTCATTCCTTTATGAAAGCTACAAGAGTATGTCCAACTTCTAAATAAAAACATGTCTTTGTTAGGAATAAATATGTACATTTTAAAATAAATACATGCGAATCAGAACAACTTTACGAATACTGTTTTAAGAACGATTTTGAATACTTTTTTATATTTTAATTACTCAAAACATGACTTATTTTATTATTTAAAATATGATTCTATTAGAAAGTCAGAAAAAATGATTAAAAATAAATAAATTTTCACTTTGACTCCCAAAGAAATAATTTTTTTGGGCGCCAGATTCAAATATAATTTGCTGAAAGATATTAATAAATTTAAATTTGAATTGTAATATGAATGCTCGAAAACGAAGTTTTTGGCAGTTTAGAAGAATTTAAATTACGCCTTGCGTTCATCACAGACTACTTATTAGTTCAAAAGCATTAAAAAGACAATTAATAAAATAAGGGAAAATAAAAAAGAATTATAATAAAAATCAATTCAGATAATTAAATCTTAAAGGGGTGTTCAAATGAAGCACCGTACTATTCACGAATCGTTGAATTCTAGAATACATTAATGCGAAAGTTTTGATGTTAGAAGTCCGCCGGTTTAGGGGTAAGTACTGAGTTTCTTCATTCTTGACTTTAGACTTTTTGAGAATATTCCTGAATTCTAAAACTAGTCCCGAAATACATTTATATATATCAAAGGTGAAAAAATGTAGTCGAGCTACCTTAATATTAAAACACTTGATGGAAGATTTAGAGAGTGGACTTGATTGGGCAATTTGGAGAGTTATTGACATTTGAAAGTCTGTAAGTGTTCCAATTTATACGTAGAATAATTTGAGAATAAGAAATGTAAATTATGTGATGAAAGTTTTCTTTTGTGGTCTTAAGTCTATCGCGTAAAAAGATGATATTGGTTGATTAAAAACAAACTCGATTGAACAATTTGGACAGTTAGATATCAGCATTAAAATAAATTATGAGAGGGACAAGGTTTCGTAAAACACACAGACTCCTTCTAATATAAGGAATTTTTTTTGATTTCCGTAACCATTAATCAGCAGTCTCAAAACTCGTCCTTCTCAGAATTTTGTATTAGATTTTCGGTTCTCACATGTTTGAACCTGATTCATCACAGGTTTCGAATGCTAGATCATTAAGCTATAACAATTTTTAGGTGAAAATATTAGATAATGTACACTATATACATTGGTAAATAAAAGCAACACTCTAATTTGGCCGAAAATTTGCCATTGTGGAACCCAACATATCTTCCGAAATTTTCATTAAAAACGGTTATTTTTTGACCGAATAAAAAATAAAAATCTCCTCTTTTAGAATGTTATAGAAAACGTTATGAAAAATGGATACATCTAGTGTAAACAACCTATAAATAAAAAACAAATTTTTTTTGAAAAATTTTGCTAACTTTGAACATGTACAGGGGAAAAATATTGCCCTCAGAACAGATATTTTTTAGAATGAGTTATTAAAATTCATCATTTTCTTAGTAAAATGAAAAAAAACTCCGCGTTTCGATGAAAAATGGCAAAGTTATGGCCAATCAAAAATCGTGTAGAAAGTTTATTACTATACGTTGAAGGAAAGGTATTTCTAGAATTTGAATAAAGATTTACTGAAACAGATTTTTCTCTCAAAGATTGATATTTAAAACACGCTAATGCGACATTCAATGAGATAATAGGAAAGAAAGTGGTATGATGATAGAAATTAAGAGCTGAAAATGCTTTTTCAATCTTGGTGAGTAATATGGCAAGTGCATTTTACCAGAAAAAAATGACATTAAATATATATAAAGTCCTGCTGCAATAATGAAAATAGTGAACAGAAAATAAAGACAGTTTTGTGAGAATAATTAAAATAACCAAGAAAGAGTGAGATCATGTATAAAAAATGAAGCTTTACGTAAAGTTTTTGGGACCCATTTCTTTCAATCTACTTCTAACGTATCGAAAAGGATAGCTGAATAATTGGTTTTCACCATCTGCGTTTTGTGCCTGAATGCTAGAGTTATTTCAGCAAACTTAGTTTACATTCAATAGAAACCTGTAGTCATCATTCATTGTACTGATCCTGGACGACTCATTAAAACTACGATTGCCACATCTGCGACAGTTTGTGCCATAGGAAACAGTTATATAGGCTTGCAAATGTGTTATATGTCCTTCATGATGATTTAATCGTATTTTTCAAGAAGAAAGGCAAATGCGTGTTTAAACATCGAGGAACTTAAAGCGTAAGGTTAAAAACACATATCATTACACATACATCACCTCTTTCTTGAAAGCATAGCCATTTGATTTGCTTGGAGTGGAATACCATCAATAATTATAATTACAATAAACATAACAGCATAGATAGTTGCAAGAAACATGCTGGTTTTTTGTAATTCTATTTTTGTAAGTGCGTGCTACATATACTAAAAAGCTCCTCCAGTTGTTTTTTGAGAATGACAAGTGAAAATTACAAACACTTTAGCAAATTTTATTGACATATCAAGTATTCCAGTTACAAACATCTAAGAGATTGCACTAGGCTTCCTATAGTAATTGCTATGGCAACTCCTAATATTCTGTTGTAAATGCTTGTATATCAAGAAGTTCGTTAAAACTTCGTCGGTAAGAGTTTACAGCCGCCGAAGCTCACGAACTGTATATTTACTGTTGACATTTGTACTTAATCTTTATTTCAGAAAAAAATATCAACTAAAAAATAGTTTATGCATGGATGTATACTTAATTTGTATCTTAATTCTCACCCATTATTTTAAATATTAAAACTTTTTGTTTCAATTAACAGGGAGCTTGAAAATGAATATTAATATTTGTCGGGTTCATCAAATGGTCGTTTTTTTACTATTTTCAAATTCTAAAACGGTGGGTTTACGTCGATTGCCACATAGTGGCTGCACTTTGTAGAATACGACAGGCCGTGAATTTTATCTACATTTATATAATTAATGATGAAATGATATGAGGACAAAAAGTTAAATATGAATTGATTTTTATTTATTTTAATAGAAAGCACCGATGTTTACTTAAAAATTAATAAAATCATAATATGGGTAGAAGATTAGAAAAATAAAAAGGTAAGAATTGGGCAGATATCAGTCCTTTTTTTTATTAAAATTAGTATGCTGTAAATTTCTTTTACAAAAAATAATGATATCCCTAAAATTACAAAAAAATTGTAAACAGAACGGAAATAGTTGCACAAATATGAGTCAAACAAAAAGTATCAAAAAATTTTCATTGAATTAACTGCTCTCTAACTACCCTCTGTACTGTAGGTATGTTAAAGAAATATATAGACGTTTTAACAAAAGAGCACTATATCAGAAATAGGTAAGAGTTTAAATATAAAAATACCTAATAATGTTTTGTGTTTATGAATAACACAAACAAAATTTCTTATCGGCCCGATTTCATCTGAAATCACAAAATATAAAAATTTGTTATATATTTATTATATGTAATTGCATCTTTGTTAATTAAGTTAATTAAGTTTTTTCAAGTTTCATACTTTAAAAATACTTGAAATTGAAGTTTTTCTTGAACTAAGACTCAGACTTTTATTTTGAAATTCACCCTACTTCTCAACCAAAGATACGAGCGAATTAAGAACAGCATAAAGTTTCTTTACGATAGTTACTTTTATGGGCCCGTTTGCTAAACTTTCAGATCTAAAAAAATTTCTTTGTTTAATAGCTTTATCAAATTTTACCCTTCGTAGCAAATAATAATAATACTCCTTACTTTTTGTAGTATTTTTTATAGCTTGTTACCTTCACTTTGATTTTTTATTGTATCTTGTAGATCAAAGCTTTGCTTGTAGAACATCATTCCATACATAATATCAGATCTTACTTCGCTTTTACCAATTTTGATGTATCAATTTTTTGTTGTAACAATAATCTTGGCAACATTGATAACATTATTTTTGGATATTCTAAAAAAAAGTAGTATTATTTATATCCATATGCTCAAGTTTATCCTGGCAAGTTGTAACGTTCATAGATCCGCACAATGCTTTAATTCGCTCAAAAATTTTGCGCTTGAAGATTGTTTATTTTTACTGTGATTGCTGTAGATTGCATCCAATACTTTATTAATATTTGCATCAAAAATATTTATATAAAATTCTATTTGTGATTTCACAATTTACTTTTATTAGGCAATTTAGTTGTCGTATTTTTTTTTGATTTGATTGCTTTACACTCTTCTGCGTTGCAAGGCTCTAGTCTTCTATTATTTTATCATCCTATAATAAATGTTTCTCATCGTATTATTTAGTGTCGGTTGATTCGCCTTAGTTTTTCTTTTCGTTCTCAATTTACTTGCCCTATTGTCTTTTATCGTCTTTTCTTTCACCTTGCTGCCTTTCTCCTTCACTCTTTTCGCTCTCACGCCACGAGTCAAGCTAATTTCACTTTCGCCGGTTTTATAACTCTGCGCTTTTTATCTACTTTTCTACTTTTCTCGCTTTATTTTCTCGCTTTTCAATACCTCTAGATGCTCAAAATAATCGCACACACGCTTAATTTGGGTCATCGCCGTACATTTATTAAAAAAGGCACAAATTAGGCAGAGACGTTCCACACAAGCGCACGCTACTATATTTCCTTATCAAGTCCCATAAGCGATGTATTGTAAAATTCCATGTTGGGAATTTAACTTGGAATTCGATTTATACTACACTGGCATGGCAATAGCAGGAAAATTGAATGGCATTAGCCAGGTAGTGCATTGGTATGACAGTGCCTTGCTAATGCCATGATATTGCCCTGCTAATGTTCTAACACTGCTATGCCGTTTCCATGCCAATGCTATGCTAAGTCATCGCTATGTCACTTTTCCTTGCTATGCCATTGCCATGCCATGACCATATATTGACCATGTCATAGCCATGTTAAAGTCACGCTATTTACATGCTAAACTTATTCCGCTTTATTTGAATTTGTTTTTATCTAAGACTGTATGATGTTTCTCAATAACACTGAAAAAAGTATGAAAATGCAGCAGAATTTTTGATTGGCCATAACTTTGCCATTTTTCATCGAAAAACAAAATTGTTTTTCATTTTGTTCAGAAAATGATAAATTTTTGAGTGCGATATTTTTCCGTGTAGACGTTCAAGTTGGCAAAAATTTTTATCAAAAATTTTTTTTTTACAGGTTTAGACTAAGTATATCTATTTTTTCATAACTTTTTTTCATGAAATTCTTAAAGAGAAGATTATAAGCTTTATTTTAGTTAAAAAAAACCATTTTTGATGAAAATTACGAAAGATAGGATGGGTTGAAAAATGGTAAAATTTTGACCGAATTAGGGTGTTGCTTTTTTTTGGACCAGTGGTAGGTCTGCCGCTCCGAAAAATCGGACGGATTTTTAGTCGCTACGCGACTTGTGATTTGTTTTGTTGGGTGGGTATTTTTAAGACCCAAAAATCATCCTAAATCTCTCTTTCACACAAGTGGCAACCTTTTCTTTATTATCTTTCAAACTGATCTGATGGCCTATGTTCCCTTCTGTCAATTAAATTGGGTAGGGAGATGCAGATTCGGAAAAGTTTATTGAGGTTTTATCTATTTTATATGGGTCTATGCTGTGCTATTAATCGAATCGATTATAATAGCAGCGTTTTAGTATTGCCGTTTACCGAAACATGCCACGCTATTGAAATAATATAGGTCGCTCAGACTTTGCCCGTTCATTTTTGGTGAGACCGAATCGATCTTATAAATTGTCTCATGCAATAAGTCAAATTTTATGATCTTATTATAATTATTTAAACAGGTTCCTTACGAACTAATTTTCATAATTTCATAAGTAATGCATTTTTCGTGGGTTCTTGGTTAAAAATTAAATCCCCTTAATACTTGCTTTATCTTACTTCCTTTTGTTGAATGTACGATGATCTCAGTAGTTAAAATTCTACATTTAAATACGACTTATTCGATACGTGGGATATGTTTCAAAATGAAAGTCCTGGCAGGTGCACCCCAAATGAAACATCTATAAGAAATGGCATTGATAAAAAAATTTTAATAAGTGTTTTTGAGTCGTTAAGGAATCAGTTTGTTCAGTTAATCAATTTGTCATTGAAAAATGGTATTTTAGCCGAGAAGTGGAAAGTCGCTACCGTCACTTCTATTAGGGCAATTGTAAATAGTAATAAGGCTAGTGATTTTCGACCGATAAACCAGCTGCTCATGTATGAAAAAGTTATTGAATTGATTGTAAAAGAGCAGCTGGAACATTTCTTAGATTATAATGAAATTATAGTCAAACAACAAGCAAGTTTTCGATTAAATTACTCCTGCGAGACTGCGTTGCAGCTATTTTTAGGCGAATGGACGACAGCAATAAGAAAATGTACGTTGGCGTTATTTTCGTAGACTATCGACGAATATTTGAAACGATAAATCGTAATATTTTGATTAACAAATTGGTTTCATATGGGATTCGGGGTAGGGCCTTGAACTGGTTCTAGTCCTTCATAAACGGCAGAACCCAGAAAACATGTTCAATGGAGTTATGTCTGACGAGTGCGAAGTAAAGTATGGTATGCCGCAGGACTCTGTTCTGGGTCCCATACTTTTCATATTATATATTAATGATCTTAAATAACACCTTTGGCCCGGATTGTGGCATCAGAAAGTTTGCTGATGACACAATGTTGTATGTCAACATTGGAATATGGAAAGTACGGAATGCAAGTTGTACGCTGTTATGGCTGTTCTCGACGACTGGATGAGCAGGAACAGCATGTTTCTTAACTCGAAAAAGACATTGTATACAATTTTAAAAAATGAACAATTTCGTATGGATAGGGGTTTGACTATTAAAAATAATGACTTGACGATCGACAGAGTTAGTGAAATCCAGTATTTGGGGTTTTTTTCTTGACGAATGTCTGACGTTTAAGAAGCATGTTGCGTATGTGAAGGGTACCGTTAGTGTTAAGTTAGGTCTCTGGAACAGGGTGGGCAGCTATGGCAGGCTAAGTACAAGAGACTTGATTTACAAAACTATGGTCGCTTCCCATATGGCGTACTGCTCAAAAGTCTTACTTTATGCCAGCAGGAAAGAGATTAAGCAGTGACAAGTTCTGCTACATTGTGACATACACTGGTCAAGAAAAGCAACACTTTAATTTGGCCAAAATTTCTCCATTGTTTAACTCACCATATCTTCCGTAATATTCATTAAAGACGATAATTTTTTTGACCAAATTAAAGCATGAAATCTTCTCGATGACAATTTCATAAGAAAAGTTATGGAAAATTGGGTACACACAGTGTAAACAACCATTAATCAAATTTTAACCATTCAACAATTTTTGTTTAAAATTTGTAAAACAGGAATAAATATTGTTTCCAGAACCCATATTTGTTTTAATGGATGATCAAAATTTATCATTTTCTAAACAAAATAAAAAAATGTTTTGTTTTTTGATGAAAAATGGCAAACTTATGGCCAATTAAATTTCGTATTGCATTTTCGTACTTTGATCATTTTTATTGAAAAAAATCATCCAGTCTTAGATAAACACTAATTTAAATAAAGCGGAATGATTATGGCATATCAAGATTATGGTTATAACATGGTTATAACAGAGTCAATATACGGTTGTGACATAACAATAGTATACCAAGGCAGAGTAGTGGCATGATAATGGCCAAACAATGACATAGCGATATCATAGCATTGATATAGAAATGGCATGGGAATATCAACGCCGTACTAAGACAATAGTATGGCAATGGAGAAGCATTGGTAGGGCTGTATGGTAATAGCAGAAAAATGAAACAGCATTAGCAGGGTAGTACATTGGTATGACGTGCCACATTAATGTCATGATACTGTCCTGCTAATGCTATGATAGTGCCATACTGTTGCCATGTCACACCTAAGTCAGTGCCATGTCATTGCTATGATACTGCTTTCTCAATGCTATTTCATCGCTATACTACTGCCTTGCTACTGTCCTGATTCTGTCATGCTATTTCTACGTCAATGCAATGCTATGCTGTACTATGTCATCGGTATGGCCATTATCATGCCACTAGTCTGCCTTGCTATACTATTGCCATGCGATAACCGTATGTTTACCACGTCATAGCTATGCTCCTCTATCTTCGAGAGGATCCCGCGTTCTCTTTCGAGAGTTTGGTTCGCGCGCTGGGTCCTTTTCTGGGGAATCGACTTTACGAGGAGACGCGGAACTTATTCTTTCTTTCACCTCCTCGTGAATTTCGGGGTCGTTGATTCTTATTTCCGCGAGGATTTTCTGGGGGTCGATTACGGGAGCCGGTGGAACAACGAGTTCACGGAGCATTGAGTCTAACTCCCGCTGAAGCTGATCATCTCGCAACTTAATTAAACCCTCCCTTTGTCGAAGCGCGGCGCGTTGTCGACAGAAGCGACGCCTGGCCGATCGGCGTTGGGCGCGATTAGGCGACCTTGGTTCATTCCCCAAAGATTCCGTTTTGTATGGCTAGAATAAAGCGATAGAAAGAGATATCAATTAAGTGAGCGGGGGCACGTAGTACGGCGTTAACCGCGCAACACTTAATGACGAAAGAAATGCTATTAGAGGAATAGGTTTGGGTCAAGGTTTCAACTTTTATTCAAAATGATGTTGCGCTGAGAAGTCGCCGATGTCTTTTCGCTGGGGAGTTTTCTGGGTGTGGAATTGAGCTGGGTGGTGTTCCACGGCTGAAAGCGTCAATTTTCCCTCACTCTTGTTTGTTTGGGAACAGTGTTGGGTGGTGAGATCACAGCCGAAAACACTGTTCTCAAGTTCCTGACCACTCGTCACTCGTCACTGGTCACTGGCCTTTGGTTATCCGGAGATCCTTGGTGAGAGTTCCGCAGGCGAGTCCATTAAGACTCGCTTGCTAAGTAACTAGAAAATTTTAGTTCCACGACCGTTGGTGAGAGGTGCTATAGACGCGGTAGAATATTATACTACTGATCCACTTGGTCTTGATTGAGTTGAGCTTGGGCATATTTTTTAGTATTATTGTGTACCTTGTGTACTGCTGTCAAAAAGTTTTGTTATTTTTGTATTGTTGATACATTTTTGTTGTTAGTTTTTGTTGGTTTTTTTATTAATTGTAAATTTTAGTGTTTTTTATTATATTTTATTTGGTGTTACGTTTGTAGCACGTTGTTACTTAACAGTAACAATGGTGCAGAAGTGTTGCGTTCCTGGATGTGTGACTCCGGCTGAAAAGCCACGTCATAGGATTCCAGAAAAGAAGAAAGATGAATGGCTTCTCAAAATTGGACGAGCTGAATTGATAAGTAAGTATTATAATATTATCGTGTTATATTTTTAGGTTATGTAATTAATAAATACATACAAAATAATAAATTAATTAATA
>JABFQD010002211.1:0-15784 GCA_022817045.1 Psix sp. ZL-2020
TACATTTAATTAGATATTTTTTAAATATTGTATTAAAAATGACACAATATGGTATTGAAATCTGCATTAAATGATATACACAGTTTATTTTCTTTAAAAATGAATGTAAAAATCTGAAGTAAGAAAATAATTACATTTTCAAGAAATTATATGATACTATAGAAACTCGCTCTTTAACCTTTTTTCGAAATACATATATTTGAATTTCGTGTTCGTTCTTGCGAGTAATAACTATTCAAACCATTAACAGCGTATCAGAGATCAAAACATTTTCAATGAAAATTACTGTTCGCAGCCGTTTATGTCTCACCTCTCTTCAATTAAATTATTAATTTCTTTTGATTTAATCTTTTTAAACTAAGTGGTTGATTAACGCTACTCAACGCGCGAATCTATCTCATAATTTAACACATAATTAAACGAATCAAAAAACAACCAAGTCTCACAACGATAAAATTGTTCGAATTATACGCCCCAAGTGCGCTTGTTTTTTGCTCAAGTTTTTCTCTCTTCAATTCATGTAGAAAGTCGCGCGTACTCGTAATTCCTTAATTAGAATATGCTCGACAATTTTTGCGAATCTTCTTTCAATCGGTCGACATGCAATGTGAGATCGTGTGCCGGCGCGCACGAGATTCGTTGAAAGGTAAAAAGGGCGTGTCGGGTTTCCCACGTATACGTCTCACCAGCCGAAGAAACTCCGGTGTATTAGCTGGTGTCTTTTCAGTCGGATCTAAAGAACGTGCGAGATCTTGACCGAGTTTACGCGAAGATCTGTTCTATTCTTACGCGATAGAGGTGCCAATTATTCGACGTTTTCTTTTATTCCTCACAGTCAATCAATAAACATATCATTGTTTGATATTTATTTTAAGAAAAAATGATAGAACGTTCTTTATATAAAAAATTCACATTATGATATCAAAATCATATCTACTGTTATATACGACCCCATATAAGTTATATATGGATAATCCCATATAAGTTTATATACGTAACATACACTTATATTTAATGTTAAAATAATTAATGCCATACACGCATGCTATAAATGTCTGCGTAAATAGAATTTTTCATCTGACTAAATAGACTATTATGCAATTCAATAGGTAAAGATAGAATTTGCGAAATATATATTAATATGAAATGCATCAGTAATAATAACTCCTCGTTTAACGTTTATTCATTCAAATGTTTGTACAATGCATTAAGTAACTCCGGCAAAAGAGTTAAAAGAAAATATAAGCAACAAGTAATTTGGATACCCATTAACAGTTTTCGTTTGCCTAATAACATTCGCAGTGGTACCTTTCATGCTGAATTCGCAATGAAGTAATTATCTGAGCTGCCTCTGCAAAAACGTGGCGCGTCAAAAAGCACTTGTGTAAAGAACGATGTTTCCGGCTTTCTCAAACTTAGCAGTAAACAGTGCTGTTATGGCCATAACATTCGTGTGGTTTTCGTCGTAACATTTCGAGACAGTATATAAAGTATGAGTTTCATTGATGATGACATAACAATGACAACAGTTAAATCTTTATTACAATGAGGTTAATCTGTAATGTAAAAAAGGCAAGAAATCAAGTAATGTTTTATTGCTATATTTTATGAAACGATAAAACAAATACTATATTTATTTTTACACTCATTCGTTTATACTTTGTATTTGTGTTTTCAAAGTTATTCTTGGACTAGAAAAATTTAATCCCATCAATTAGTTGCTGAAAACGTCTATAAGCAAAGGCAAAAGCCCTGTCTAAAAGACGTAAAGTAATTTTAATAGCATTATTAACGCATTTAAAGGTGCGTTTAAGCTTTTCACGTGTAATATTAATTTCCGCGTTGTAATTATGTAAAATGATGGACAGAGAGCTGTTCTCTTTACTTACATTACTTTGCCCATTAATTACGCCGTCGATAAGTAACGATTACATCTCGCGCGTAAATTGATCACCTAATTAACATATTGAATTTATTTTCTTTTATCAAAGACACCGACTACCCAGTAAAAATATCCAAATATTCAGAATAAATGTTTGTGGTGTTTTGAAAAACACCATACTTTGTAGAACAATTTTGCAAATTGTTTTCCAGATTTACATTCAAAAACCGTATTTGAATCATTTCTACATCGTCCTTTTACAACATAAATAATAATTTTGTAGATGGCTATTGCGTAATTTTGTTTTTTATATATATACATCATACTTTTGAAGTTTGTAAATTCTACGATCTAAATTGTAATTTTTGTGATTTACACATTGCTTTTTACGATGTAATTTTATTTTACTTCATATCAACCGTAAATTTTGTATGTATACACTCTTCTTATTTTATTTGTAAATATATCGATCTACGTTATAATTCTTCTGAATTCGGGTTCAGTATGTGAGAAATAAAAAAAACAGATACTTTTATTTATGCTTTGTATACTTCCTTTTAGGGGTAACTTTTCGTGGAATTCTATAAAGATATTAAATCGCTCTGATGAAAAATGAATATGGAAGATTGTCCATGGAATAATTCCGTGTAAGGGACCGTCAGAGATCGTGTCGAATTACAGCATGAAATTTATCAGAAAAATGATGTTGTATAAGAAAACAGGATAAGCAGGTTGACCCATTTTATTTGAAACTGAATATCGTTGATTCTTTCGTTTCATTAGCGTAGTTCCTCGTGTGAAGCCAGTTCGGTTTCACGTGCTGGGCTGTTTGTTTGTGGTGTTGAGTTCACGTGGGTGAATTAAGCGACTGTTTCACAGCTGGTATATCGTGATAAACACGCTGATCTCTTAGACTCACGTAGGTAGAGCTGCTGCGAAGTACTGGCATAGAATTATAGAAAGGTACGGCAGTGCTAATAATACCCGTCACAGACCTGACAGGTGCAACTCAGAAAAATATTTTATCTGTATGACACGCGTCGATCTTTGTTCAACCTTTTT
Source organism: Psix sp. ZL-2020 (assembly GCA_022817045.1). NCBI lineage: Eukaryota > Metazoa > Arthropoda > Insecta > Hymenoptera > Scelionidae > Psix > Psix sp. ZL-2020. The sequence continues at coordinate 2,945 of JABFQD010002211.1, forward strand.
CTTAGTCTTTTTGCTATTGAAATCATTATGTAATTCAGCTATTCAGACTGACAGCGAAAATCCGATTATGATCTTTGCTGAAAACAAACTTTACATTTTACACCCTCGAAATGTGTTATTAATAAAAAATGAAACTCCAAATAAATATTACCAATTGAAAAAGTCAATATAATCAAGGAAAATCAATGAAAACTCTGTTATCGAAGTATTATCTTTTTTCGTCACGGTGCAATTAACTGACTGCATTTCAAATAAATATTTGTTTTAATTACAAAACTATGTCTTATCGTTTGTTGAATGGGAAATAATTAACGAAATGTTGCAATAAAATTATGAATAAATGAACGAATTTGCCGAAGGATCGGTTTCACAATTTCGATAAAACATACTTCGATAGGTATTACTTAAGTTTATAAATAACGACCAGAAGAATGGCGAGTAGGACAAAAGCTACGACAAGTTTGCAAGTGGTACGATTGTGGATTTGATTTATTGTCGCGAGTGAAAAATTGGCGGCAAAGAGGAGAACCGGTTAAAAGTGGCAGTGAAAGTGTTACGGGTGATCAAAAGTCAGAAACACAGTCGGAAGGTCTTCGTCGTTGTGGTTTACGCAGCCGACAGAAATCAGCCAAGTGTGAATGGACCGCTGGGACGCCGGCAAGTGGGAGCAAGAACCAACGCAGAAGATAACGCAAAACCGTCAACCCACGTTTTAGCTTGTCATAAATTGTCATTGCTTCTACATACAATACATATTTGCGCGCTTTTTTGCGATTGATTTATAAATACTTTGTCATTGCTTCCGACGAGTTACGCACGACACTTGCAACATATTACTGTACAAATATTTTTATCTTTTATTAATACTTCAAATCTTTTTATCGTATTTATTTTTGTTACGCATGTGAAACTCAGTTTTTTACGCTTCTTTGTATAAGTTGGGTAGTACGTAGATTTTACAGCGAAAAATTCAGAATAAAATTATTTAATAATGTATTATATTTTTCCATCTCATTAGTGTATGGGGAATATTTTAAAATGTTTAAAACGGGACTTGAAAATATTTTTATACTTAATATTTTACATTAGATATTATAAAATTACGAATTAAGTATATGACTTTAATAAATGAGTCATAATTGTCTGCATGTGCGTTTTATGTATGTGTCAGAAATGCTAGAATATATGCTGCATATATAGCGAAACATACATATTAAAAATTATATATATATATATACATATATAGAATATGCAAAATATATTTTATATATATGTTACATATATGCAGCATATCGTATATATATTAATATATGTATTTAAGTCGAACATGTACGCAACATATATTTTTTATTTCAATATAAAAAAACAAATTTTCTCCATAAATATTTACGACAGTCACATTAACAACATTATGTGATTCTGTTGATGCATATTAAGAAAGTTGTCATACGCCATAGAAAAATGTATATAATTGAAATTAATTGTACGTTAAAAATTGTAAATGCATAATTAATTACAATACGAATAAGAAATTCAATTAATATTCATTCTTTGCAGAATAATCTTGACTGCTATATAAGAACTTGTCATTCATGTATGAATGATACTTGATGTTCCTTCTACGAAAAAAATTGATCATATATAATCATTAAATACAAAGAAACATACATATATATAAATACGAAATGTATCAAAATCAAAAGGTTCTGTTTGATCACGCTTGAATTCCAAATGTTAAATTATAATTGAATCTGAATTGACCAAAATTTGAACATAATTAACTGCAGGATGATCTTTTTCGTAAAAAAGAACTTTCAGATTTGATTAATGGTTGCATATGAATTCGCATGGGAAGAGCGAATTTCTCGTTTTCTCATTTGGCGAAGTCACCGCGACTTTCCTCGGGAAACGGAAATTTTGTTCAAAACGTACAAGTGAAAACCGGATCGAACGGTACTTTTGAGAAAAATGCGCGCATCACGTTTGCCACAGCTACCAAATCAGCCTAGCATGATAAATCATCGGAGCTGGAATCGGCGGCATTGTTTACCGAACGAAGTGATCGGTAACGCGTGCGCGCGACCTGGATTCGAGTTCGCGACTTCGTGACAAAGGTGAGGTACAATTTGAAGGCATTATTTACATCACATCAACATGTACCTTTTTCTTCAGTTCCGCGAAAATGCGGTGTACACCGTGCGCGTCATTAAAGGTGCACGTATTACCTACTCGGTGACCTAATGACCCAGAATTACGAGTAAAATTATTAGGAGCCACGCTGGGAAAATGATTTGAATCTGTTTTCTCTTTTTTTCCCAACTTGACGATGCTTAATGACATGCGGAATGATGCGGAATTGTCGATCGAACAATGCCGCTATTTGACTTGCAGGCGTGATGCTAATTAACTTTTTTCCTAACGCGATTCGCAATTATCGGTAATGAGGTTTAAATTGCTCTCTGAATATGTCGTTACTTTTTCACTATGGAAAATTGATCAAAGAATAGTTTGTTTTCTCATCGAAGGATCGCTTCTTTGTTGCGCAGATTTATTGCCAAAGGTTTTCTTTCTTGGTTCTAATAATGAAACAATCTTTCATACGATAGGAATGGAAAACACGGTAGTGTTTTTTGTAAATGGCTTAATAGATGTCGGTTTTTCTTGTTGATATGAAAAATATGGATTTGAGTACAAATTTATATATTAGCCTTATAAGAAATATATATATATAGAAACGCAGTTAGATATGCTACATATATCCAGAAATGTAGCATAAACATGATCTCTATACAATATATGGAACCATTTATATATAAATGGATAAAAATTCCTCCATAAAAATTGTTTGTTTATTTACGTGCATCTTGAATGTTACGTAATATCATTAAATGGGCCTTATGTATTTGTCATTTACGCATTGCATGTATAATAGAAATGTCATGTATACATATTTACATATGTTACGAATTGAAGTATCTATACATTTTTACTTCACAATAGAAAAGAAATTAAAAAGATCAATTAGCATACTAAACTAACAAAACATTTAGAATGAATGCTAGAAAATTATAATATCATAATCATACAAATGATATTAATTTGCATTTAGACCTTTGGTGTCATGAATCTTGCCTTGACAACCTTGTTGAACGGTTTTTTCACCCTGAATATAAATAAATAAATAAAGCTTTGTCAATATAATTCATTACGTTAGTTGGATTACACAGTGAAATGCAAATTGATCGTTCCGCAGCAACGTAAGGAGAAATTACCAATTTCTCCCGTGAACTCATAAATACGACATTTAACTATATCTGCGACTAAAATTGAGATTACTGAACACATCGAGGCTCATTTTTCTCACCATATTTTATCTGCAAGCATAACATACGTCTATCGATTACTTGTTTACAATTATTATCATTGATGATATATACGTTTGCTGAATAACACAAATATTATTACATATGTCCAAATGTAAAAAGCGCAGTTTCACTTTTTCGTTCAAAAATTTACGACTAGTTGATAAAAAGTAAGCTTCGCGTTGCATAAAATGGACCGCACGAACTATCGATTCGCGAGTTTATTGTAGACAACTTTTGAATAAATAGACCGAGCCTCAATGGCATGTTTATTGGAAATGTTTTGCTTTCGACTCGTCGTCGATTATTTTCACGTACCTCCGTTACGTCACGCGTTGCGCGAGAGCACCTCGCGATTTTGCATTGCAAATCGCGAAGGAAGAGAACAAATTTCATGTCACGTTCGTGCAGTAATTGCACATGCTTTTATCGCCAACGCGACCTGTTGGCGCTTCGATTATGTCAATTTTGTACCAGCAAATCTGCAGCTGAGTTATTCACTTCGGAGTCATTCCGAAGTACTAATAATTTGATTGGACAGCTTTCGACTTTTCTATACAAATGACGACTTCTTGAACGGCGAATGTCCCCAGGATAAGACGTATTTCATATGGATGGATGCTCGTTCAATTATACTTATAATTAGCGAAAACTTTAACGACCCACATCAATTGGCTCGATTTATGCTAACGTCCTACACACAAACTTAGTACTTTCATTCACACTCAATCTTTCAGGTTCATTGATATAACTGCACTGTGACCTTCTTCGCCAATGAGAGACTAATGGAACTATCGCTTTGGGAATACTGGGAATGCTACAATCGGTATAAATTCATTTTTATTATGTCGTGTAAACAAGACAAATATTACGTGCAATTGAATAAAGCTTACGATTAATAAAATGCTCTTTTTATTCCTTTTGAAATATATGAAAATGTAAAACTATCTGTTCAGATGAATTTATTTCCTACAGGAATATATATTGAGCACAGAAAAGCTTTAAATTATGAAAGTACTTATAAGATCTACTAAATTAAGTATACGTACATAATTCAGTAAATCAATTCAAGAAATGTACTACATATTGGATGTTTAATATTACACTCATGTAATTATAATATCTGAGTAATTATGAGAACTTTTTTTGTACATACGAAATGCTAAGAATACATGTAAGTTTATTGTTAGTTGTATATTTTTGAATCTATTCCATAACACAATAATTGATTTATTACATTTTAAGTGGTTAATTTTAATGTAATTTTAATTTATTTTAGATAAATGTCTGATCATTATTTAATAGCTATTTCAATCAAGTTTTTATTATAATTAAACATTTTAGAGATTAAAATAAAAAATGGAAATTTATATATATAAAAACAATCATAAATCAGAGTTAACTTATAATCATTTTTAACCACGATAAAGCAATTGTATGCATGTCACCTTTTTTCTCAGTTTAAATTAGTGTGATGTAAAGTGCCTTTGACGCAAACAGTTTTTACTGAATATCATTTTACATAATTTATCCACAATCTTTTATTCAGGATTTCTATATACAATTGCTATTATTGACATTTGTGGCAAATCTTAAGATGTGCATCAGTAGTAGATGTAATAATTTCATCATTATTTTAAATGTTGACATTCAACATTTTTAAAAAGTACTGTCATTATTATAATAAAATGTAGATATTCGATTAAAAATGACTCCAATTGCAAGTCAATTCGAGATATTTTTTTAAAGAATCCGAATCGGTAATAAAAAAAGGGGGTTTTTATTTAAGTTTTTTATTCGTCTCGGAGATGAATAAAAACTCGAGCCCCAACCCCCATCCACTGGGGTGGGGGTTGAGATGACAAAATTTTAATTATACATTATTTTGATCTGATACTTAGTGTTTGAGATATTTCCGAAAACAGTTTCAAATGCTTTACCCTGTATATTTTCGTACTCATTACTTTTTTAATTCAATTTTTAACATTGGCCATGTTACAATATGCAGCAACGTACATATACTATAGTTCTTACGGCGGACGTAATAATTTGACAGTTTACGTTGCTGTTTTTATAATATGTATAACTGTTTTTATAATGTGCATCGTAATTTATGGTTGGAATTTTGACATTTTTATTTATTTGCTTTCACCGTGCAGACAAGTTAAAGCAAGAAAACTTTGGTTAGTTGAATTTTTCACATAATAGAATAATCTATTTGAGAGAGATTTTCTAGTAAGCGCATATACAACACACAAATGAAGTTGTATCAAATGTATTGTAATTTTTTCGTGATGAGAAAAGAATTAAAAGTAGTTATGTGAAAAACATTATATATGAAGTACTTTTACTACCAAATAAATTGTTTATTGAACCAAACTATATACTACCACAAAGTTGACTATTGTTTTCATCATACAAATGCAAAACAAATATTTTCTCTATGTAAATAATATTCAAATCAATTCAAGCTGAAAGAAAGGTTGCAAAAATGTAACCGTAAAACACGGAAAGCTATTTGTAACTCATGATTTTGCAGCACGCCTTAAATAAGCGGAAAAAAACAAAATTTCAAGACACAACCCACGACTACTGAAAACCGATTAATTAGCGGTAATTAGTGACGTAATTTCGCATGTTTTGCCTGGCAAAGTTTCGAATCGGTATTGCGCAAATCGATATCGTAAAAATTTTTCGGTCTTGAGTTTGTCACGCGAGTGCTCAGGAGTTAAGAAAAACAAATTGTCAGAACTTTTACTTTACATAGCAACGCGAACACTGCGCTCTGATTTTAATGATACTCCTCTTGATGATTGGTTCATGACACGACACATCAAAATGCAAACTCAAGCAAGCCCGTAAATTGATAGAAACGTCTGCAACGTGCACAAATTGATGTTCAAATAATGAGTTGCCGGTCCAGATCGAAGCGGTTGTCGATTTCACGCCGGTTTGTGTGCGCAATTACCCATTTGTGGGCATGTTGCGTGCATAATTTGATACGCGTATTTCGAGGAAAGGTTTGCGTCGGAGAAAGGAATCAAATGGATTAACGAAAGTCGGGCACAATTACGAATTCATACGTATACATAGTAGAAGCGATTCAAAACTTACAACAAACGCGATACCGTTTTTCGAGCAGTGCGCCGATCCTGATATTATCGTGGCTTCTTCAGGTATTGTTCTGCCGCTGAAAATCATGAATGAATTTGCGGTTGCACATGAATGATCGCTGTTTGTATTAGCTGCTGTCTTGTTTGCTCGACTCGCGATTGGAAAAGCGCGACTCATGAGAACGAGGTTACCGCAAGGGCGTAACCACTGCGACTCGTCCCCGGGATTTCGCTTACTTTTACGCAAAAGATCTTTGTTACGTCGCACCTGGATCACGATCGTTCTGGTTGAAACGCAACTTTGAAAAGTGTAATGATGCAAACCCAGCTGTGCCTGCCCGGTGCGATGTCGTAACGTGCAATTCAATTGTTAAACGCCTTTTTCGCCGAACTTTGCGATCTTATCATTTACGCTTTTTCAATATTCATTTCGACATTTTTTGCATTTGTCATTTTTAACTGTGCGAATGAAAAGCATTTGAGCGAAGCGGAAAGACGTGTAACCAGGAAACTAATTAGTTGTTATTAGAAGAGGCTTAAGTTCAATATAATTATAGCATTAGGTTCAATGCAGTATCATCGAGAGGATTACTTTCACCAGTGACATTGAATGCAACACTATTAGTTACGATGATATCGACGACATCAATCACGCCGACGATACTAATTTATTGACCTTTTCAATGACATTGAAACAGATAATGATAAGTTGAATGATTAATGGCGAAGTGAATAATATAATTAAAAATAACTGATTCAATATACCATGATCTTTACATTAAGAGCTTATTCAAATTTGTTCATTACGAGATGTTTGCTAATACATTATTATGACATTTGTAACTTTTTTATTATATATGTATATACATTATTTTATGCTAATTTTCGCTGTGCTTGTGATAGTTAATGGACGTCCATTTTTCAATCATTTTAACAAACATTTTATGGTTTTAATATATTTTTATCTTTTAATATGATGCACATAGAATACGTAGATGGTCGAGCTTTATTTACATCTTTAAATTATATGGCAGAATATAATATTACATGATATAAACGAATGTATATTAACTTAACCTAAACTTGAATTTCAGAACATGCTGCGGTTCTGCAATTTAACAATTATCTTTTTTATTAATGCAAAATTTATGATTCTCTTATGATGATAACGTTAGTCTGAAATTGATCTTTATGGAGATACAGTGAATGAATTACATTTGAAAATTCAAATTACGACGATGGTGTAAAATTTTGATGTTGTGGTCATGCTAGATTGATTTCAATGAAAATATCAGACATTTTATTCCTTTTTCAAATTGATTGTTAACTAATGAATATTCATAATTTTTAATGTATTCTGATTGTAAATATTTTTCAAGTATGAATAATTTATGATAAATGAAAAATACTCACAAAGCAATTTAATTGCAGTTGAAATAGCCAGTATATTAATTTCTCGATGATATCGATGACATTAACGATTTAACAAATATTAATGTTAACAGCTCCATAAAACCCGATCGGAGACTAACCTTTCTCCAATAAAATCGTAACTATTGCTTCATTTTATTTCCTCGGTAATATCTATTTTTCAAATAATTCTAATAAACCATCAATTCTACAGCAAAGATACGCATCTTATTTTTTATTCGCTGAAAAACTTGAAATGGCCAATAAATAAACAAATCGACAGTATCTTGGCTCGAAAACTGCGCTATTTTTATATAGAAGATAAAATGAATAAGAATAATTGCAAGACGAAGCATTAATAATTACTTCTGCTGTTCTTCTTAGCTGGATAGCCAGCGGGATATTAAGTTTCATAATAAAGTGGTTTTGTGTAACAGTGCTGTACAACTTTTCTAGACACGTATATACACCATAACGGCAGATTTGGCGAGCTTCTCTATTCCCACCGTGGCTCTTAAAAATCCGGCTATTGTTCTGTGAAACCGACAATGTCGTCACAGTAGTTTCTGAAACTGTGTGCTATATAAATATTTAGAACAATCACTTATTCAGATCCAATGTAATTTATGTTTCTGGAAGCAGACTTGCATTTCTAAAGACAAAGACTACTGCAGTGCTACAAAAGTCAAGATTATCTAATGCGAGAATGCGTACTTTATTACTCTAATTAAATTCTATTGCGAAAATATTTTTTCCTTATAATTTAATGTTAGATTTTCTTCGAAATTGCAGAATCAGTTGCAGGTGTATTTTGATAAGGAAACGATAAATGATAACATATTCGAACATGATTAAATTTCAAGAACATGTTAGATAGTTTTATATATAAAGAAGGAAAACATCGAAGTTATTAATGATATAATTGCTGTACCGAAACTGACTGAGGAAGGAAGCTGTGATAATTGGAATTTGCTTTTGAGTATAAGTTGATTAAAACTAGTGTTTTTATCAAAAAGGATCATTATATATTATTGAAGGAACAAAAAGTGATAGGATTCAGATTTAGTATGCAATGTAAAATCCACTGTGAGAACTAGTTCATGCCTGTGTGAAACTACGAACTTATCAACGCCCTTCACGAAAACTACGATATCTCAAAAAATTGTTAGAGAATAAGAAAACTGCATTTGAATTTCAAGATTTTCTCGAGTGTCGTGAATGTTCAAATATATCAGCAATACTAAATCAAAACAATGTAAAATTACGTCATTTTGACACTATCTGAAAAATAGAATTGCACAGTTTATAATGTATATATGTAAAATTATAGAATGAAATATGTATTTTCACACATTTGATATTTTTCATTGAAATATTACATGTACATAAACATTTAAATGTTGTGTCTTCTTCTTGTAACTTGGGACTCAATCACAGTTATTTCTTCGAGTGGTTTTTGCACTATTCATCAGCAAAAAAGTGATGTAAATCAATGTCAAGAAAAGTGTGTTTGGATTTCAGTAGAATTTTAGTTGGACATTCTACTATGTCAGACATATCGACGCATACCTTGAATATGACAAATGACACTTTTTGAATGCGTCGCAGTTGTAGCGAAGATTGAGACATCCGCAAGATAAGATTCAAAAAAGGAGCCAACAGTCACTTCTCGTGCAACAAATTGCAATTTTACAGCGCGACACATGGCATATCCACGGTTAATCTCGCGTCAAATGTCATTCCGACAATCGCGTTACACTTTTTGCGCACGCAATGAAAGATCATCAATCATATTTGCACGCGTCGAAACACATAAGGCTCTTGTGCGGCTGTTAACAACAATTTAATGTCGCCATTAAAAAACAATTACTTGTGCACTCAGGAATTGTGAAATCAACCTTAATATTGACGAGAAACATGTTTATTATCGACTTGTGTGATACAAAAATATCCCTAGTGAGATAACAATTTTCAGAAGCAAATCACTTTCCTTGCGAAAACCCACTCGAACTGATTCAGCAACAGACAACCTACGTTCATTTCCTCTTCTGTCGGCAGTTGATTTTACCGGACAATGCAATAGCAACCTACGCAAGTTCGCTCCAAATCTGTTGATCTGGTTAATGATGATTCGCGTGATGAACGAATCATTTTATTTTAGAAGAAGACAAAAAAATTAAATAGAAATCGAGTTTAATATCGAGATTTGGAGTTTTTAAATTAAAACTGTAGTAACAAAGTTAACTGTATTGTAACAAATTTAGTAAATGAATATCTTAATATTTTATTGAGAAATATAATTTATAGAATCTAGTCTCTAGCGACATGTATTGTAGTGCTTATGAGTACTATCGTAATTTTTACGATGTACATTGTATGGTTTACAAAGTATAATTACGTTTTGACATAGTATATAAAATATTTACTTTGATAGTTCTTAAACTTTTATGATATAAATTTGTGTAATGTAAATTGTACGTTTTATGTCGTATATCGCAGATTTAACTAAATAAATTGTAATTCTTACGATGTGCACTGCAGAAGTTACGATTACAGTATATACTATATAATTTATCTCCTTACATGTATTAATATATATTTAATTATTGTCCATATCATATTAAATATACTGACTATAGACTAAAAATTTGGATTTAAAATGAAATAAATAATTAGATAATATTCCAACAAGAAAGTGAACGTAATTTAAAGATCTTCATGATGAGATAAAAAGAAAAGCAGCTCGTGGGTTTCGCACCTGAATTATCAATATTTGACATTTCCTTGGTATTTACCGTTCAGAATCAGTATCTTATTTATGTGGCTCTGTATTCTGTAAGATTTGAGTTATCTTAAGTGCAGGCATAATGAGCTTTGAGTATATTATGATTTTGTTCTTTTCAATTGCGTAAGCGCGATTTGCGTCGATAAATTTGCAGCAAAGGATTCATTGCGGAAACAAGAAACAATATTTTCGAATCGGCACGAGGCCGAACGTCGTCGAATAAGCAATTCGCATGATTAACCTTGCAACGTCTACTTGACATTTGAATTCGATTGCATCCCAACTGCACCGTGAGTTACTATAAAAGGGACCTTTCACTGTCTTGCGGCGAAATGTACTCGACCGCGTTGACCAACCGGATTGAGATATGTCGCGACCACGTATATCGTGACGTGTGGTCCTGTCGAGACAAGCGTATCTTTCAATACCGGCCGAAGCTTAGCTAATTTATTTTCATACCCGTCGAATGTGTCTCGATTAGAAACCGAGACATCAAGTTCTTCTACAAAAATTCAAATTGGATATTTTGCTCAAATGGACGATCTGCACAGTCGACCGGACAGAGATTTGTTACCGATGGATTTTATTCAGTTAATTATTATTTTTCACTTTTATTCTCTTAACCTTTCTTGTCTCGTAGAGAAAGTGTGACCAAATTTTATAGACACTATATATCATATTACTTTAATTCTATGGATAAGATCATACGAAGTAGTACACTTGAAATACAATTTGATTGAAACCATAAATAATAAATTATCAAAAGACGCATATATGCATTATGTGATCTATATCGGACAAATAGTTTTGAATGTTTTAGAAATAACGTGTAGAACAATATTTTCTGCATAGCTCAATTGATTTATTTGAAGTGCATTTCATTTTCTTAACAAATGTTTCAAAAATAATAATCTTATATGTATATGAAATATGGTATTTACGAGATCATACTTTATATTATATTGCATATTAATTCAAGTTACTTATAATAAAATATGATAGGATTATACATTTTCAATAAATAATCTATATGCTCAAATTGAAGTTAATGAAAATGAATGTTTTTTATCGAGCTCACATTTTGATTAAATTAATTTTGTAGACAGCAGTATGAATTGTTGCATAGAACAATTTTACTTACATTTCTTGATTATGCGAGAAATTATACGTTTTTATACGAGGAACAATAAATTCTAACGGAAAGTAGACGTTATCTTAAATGCTTTCGGACTATTATTCTTGTGTTCTCGATGACTCGTCGAAAGGAAATCTTTGAAGCCATATTACAATTGAGACTGCTTTTGTTATGCGTAAAATCCGACAATGAGCGATGCCTCATTACGAATTACATATAAACTCCTGCGGCATCTTCTCACGCTAATTTCTCATACGCGGATGTACGCGAATTTCTTACGCGGCTTAGGATTGCTTCTAGATCGCATTTTAGCCAGTCTTAGCCGTACATCCGGCCGATAAAATCAATTAAGCAGATTTAAATAACGTTGCAACCCGGTGCAGTGTTTCATCAGCATACGAAGCTTCGTAATTGTACGCAATCTAGACAGCATTTATATACCGATCGGCAGCGTAGCGCAGCTTTATCCTGCGTATTTCTATCCGCAAAAATGAAGCCAATACTCCGCGAATATGCGCACGATCGTGTCTCGCGCGCCAAGATTGTGTATCCCGAAGATCCACGGCGTCGATTTGAGGGTGATGTACTGCGCAGCCGCAACGATGCGACGCTTATAATCGCGGACGACTTTCGTACTTTGCGAGTGAAATCCTAAAGGATAAGATTCGAAAAGTTGGTAGTTCGATGAAAGTCGAGGATAGGCGTTAGCGATTTCGTATTTTGCATTCAGATCGAGTGAAAATTCGACGCATATTTTTCGCTCGCTATTGTTCGTTGCCGACAATATTAGATCGCAATCGCTAGTCATCTCGCGGCGGCTCATATTGAATTGTGATTTGCTTGAATACTTTTACTTGTAATAATTTAAGGCTATTGGTTTGACTTGATTTATCGCGATATATTGACGAGCTGCTTTAATATAAAGAAAGAAATGCATCGTCGCGGACGATTTAACGCACATTTTACGGAAGCGAATTGGCGTGGGCGTGAAACGCGAGCAATTATAAAAATTTATTAAGATAATTCTAGTCTTGA
>JABFQD010002212.1:0-15783 GCA_022817045.1 Psix sp. ZL-2020
GAAATGGTGCGGGGGTGGGAAGGCCCGTGTAAAAAAAAATATTGCCATGAAACCCAAAACCAACCTTCCTTAATGTTTCGCGGTTTGAATGGGCCACCCGTAAAAGAGGATATTCGGCGGAAGACATGTTAAGGTTGGAAAACCTATGTTGCAAACCCTAAAAGTTTTGTCTTTTACCCCCCCCCCCCTCCCCCATTTCTCGAGAAACACATCAATGTCCTTTGTTTGAAACGATTTAATCTGCACCATATTATTTCTAAAATAATTGCAAATTAAAAATTACATATTCATTGAAATGAATTTTAAGAAAAGAATAAAAAGAAAATTAATTTAAACATTAAAAAATAAATAAAACATATTTGCAAATTAATGAATTGAATTTTGTGTTTGAATTTGAATAGGAATAATTGTTGTTTATGAAAAATATGTATATTATAAAAATAAGATTATATTATGACATTAGTACCAGGGTTCAAAAAACATGGTATTTAATGACGTGCTGAAATGAAGTAAATTTTCTGATAATTTATGATTTCGATATTGAAATAAAAAGTTGCAAAATATGTGAATCTCATTTATCAGCAGCTTGTAATAATGTCATAGTGTTTTTGGAATAATTAATTTTCCGGTCATTTTAAATCGCGATCAAAGGTCGTTAGTTTTCAAATCAACAATCACAATTCATTAATGAGAAAAATTAATCGCATACTTGTAATCACATACATACACAAGAACACAAAAATATCAGCCAAATCAGTCGAACCTCAAAAGGGTAAAGCTCGCTAATCAATACTTTCAGTTCGCAAAACACCCACATCAGCACGCTCGCTGCTGAAGCAGCGAGTGAAATAATTTACCAACATTTTGTTAAATGCAGTCTCCAAAATGAAATCTCTTCCCCGACTATTTTCAGACTCCCACGAAAAAAAACCAGCAGGAACAGTTGCTCGAAAATAATTACAAGTGCGTGCAAGACACCATCCAAAATAAATTCTGCGTAAAGCAGTCGAAATGACGGGAAGCAAAGCTTTGACCGAGTGATTTAAGAGCGTCTGTGTAATAACTCAAACGAGCAGTCGAGTGTTGTCGCAATGGTCGGAAAACTTTCTAGAAAAAAATGGCAGCAACCCCGAGTGTTAGAAGTGCGTTCGTTTTGAGTGATGTACGTCAACTGAACCGAGGCAGCTCCGACGATTGCGAGATTAGCAGAGCTTCAATTACGAAGCTGGCCGCTCGATGAGTTAATATTCAAAATTACTAGAGCGCTCGAAGGTTCTATAATCTGCGTGAATAAATTACTCACCCTCCGCTGTCTAGCTGTATTGCGAGCCACCTTGCTGTGTTTACGTTCACCGAACGCCGCGAATAATCAGGATCGTTGGATCCAGCCCAATTATGACACCTAACTATATTTCGTTCGTCGGTTGAATACTATAGGAAACTTTCGAAATATTCCCATTCTTTGCTGTCACTCGTTGAATTCGAAGTTCCGAGCTTTGCTTCAATGGCCTTGCAGTGTTTCGGGACTCTGCACGCAACTCAATTCAAATCGAGACTGCCTGCTGCGGCCGCGCACCATGTTAATACTCGCGCCAGCCGAAAAAGAGCAAGCGACCGACGCGCTGCCTGGCGGCGTTTTCCATTGGCTCGCGGCACACGACTCAACGGCATGCGTGGCTGTTGATTGGATGCCAGCGACATTGTTAGGACGAGAAGAGGAGATAGAATTCTCATCTCCGATAGAAGGCAGGAAAGTGCATATGCCGGCAAAGCCACATTCTCGGAATTTGAATCATGAATAAAGTTCGCTGGGCGGACTGCTGAATTGTTGTTGATTGTTGGCGCTCGCACATGCAGCGGATGCACAATGTAAAAGTTCATTACGAATGTAGGATGGTCTTTTATTTAAGATTTAAAAGACGCACTCAGTGCATCGGTTTTGCTGATCATTGACCGCAGGCAAATAAGAAGAACGACACAATTATTAATATTGGTCTATTAATTACGAAATTAAAAATTAGTTTCATTTTGTAACACAATAGCGTGTGGATAATGATTATTTCTTTTGTGAATTGTATTGTAAAAGAATAAATTGAATAAAGAGTAAAATCGTTTTGTATATTCATTATTTATTATGTCGCATTTACATTGTTGTCAATTCTCCGAAATGCATTTTTGACTCGAAAATGTTTACAAAACAACGAAACGCCATTTGCAATAACTTGTTCTTTAAACAATATGCTTTTGTACATACTGTTATGTTTACACAGAAGACTTTCTAAAAATTGTTTGAATTATTACAAACGTATCACTTTTACTTCGCATATCGTAATGAATATTGTAATTATATAAAACATACACAACAAATAAATAAAGAAAAAAGAATAAAATGGTCGAAGGAAAAATAAAAATAATGAGGACAACAAACAATTTTATTCTCATTAACCCTGATTTAATCTGTAATTGAAACTCATTTCTTTTAGATCATAAAGAAAGTAGTTTTCCAGTCGCTCTAAAAGATAACAAAAATGAGTTGATAGTGATTGTTTCCTTTAAAATATCATTATATATATGTATCAGTGTGACTACATTGTTCTTTCTAGTGCATATGCATATATCTCTACTGCGCTTTGCAAAATCAAAGCTCAAGTTTTAATTGAAAATATGAATTATTCTTTCTTTTTTTGATACTAACAAATAATCATCCAGAAATGCATTTTTATCTACTGCAATTAAATTTTTAGCTGTGACAGATAAAAGTTGAGTCACGTACTGTATAGTTAAAAGCCACAGCTGGACCACATTCGGTTATATATAACAGAATTACTTTTTTCCTTGATGTAATTTTACATTTTTTTCTTAGAACAAAAGTATATAATTAAAATAATTAAAATAATATCAACAATTTATATTACAATATATTGTAATTTATTTAGTTATTGCAATTTTATTATCTTGCTTATTTCAAATTGTTTACGTTAAATAAAATTGAATGTAACAAATAAAATATGTATAAGTTTAATTAACTTTTTTTTGTTCCATATTCAAATTAAGATAAAAGTGAAAAATAAAGTTTATTTGGTTTTTATTCGGACGAAATGTAAGATTGCATTTTGAGATCATACTTTTTATTAAATTCGTTTGTTTTATTTCAGGACAACTGAACTTTTTCATATCACATCAGAAGAATAAATCTTCATTTTGCAAAACATGTGAAAACTTGTTTCTTACTTGAACAGCGCAAACTTTTCAAGAGGCACAGCACTTACGAATACAATTACTGTTAGCGATAATTATAGTCTATTTCAAGCGTTTCAGTTCCAACAAATTAGCATTGTCCTACTGGAAAAGGTGAACTTAATGTTGGTAAAATTCTCTTGAACAGGTGCAAAAAATATGAGAAATGGCTTAATTGAAGTACTTCTCTGGAAACATCTAACAAGCCTGAAAGTGGATTTTAAAGTTAAAAGTCGACTACCGGAAAAACTTACTTTAATGCGTTAACTGACTAAGCTACAATATTGCCCTTGCATGTAAAGATTCAAATATCTAACAAATTATTAGGTGTAAAAACCTCTACTAAATGACTCATCTCTACATTTCTATTAATCAATTCACTTTTTCAACGCAGTCATTAAATATTTACAAGAGTTATTTCAACAAAAAACTGTTTACCATGAAAATAAAAATGTAAATCTGAATGAAAAATGATCTTCAAAATTGCATTTTTTTGCAACGAAATTTTATATAATACTTTTATCTGTATAAAAGTTGAGTATAAAAAAAAAGTTGAAACTAATTCAAAGAAATTGGTGACTTACATTTAATATTAGTGTATCATTTCATGTTCGGACGCTGATTAACATTTTGTTATAGAGCAAAGTGTGGAAATCATAATGAAATAATAAAAATGATGGCCAAGTTTGGCAAGATATGTTTTCGTATTTTGAATCAATACAGAACATTGATATTTATAAATCGTCACTTCTTGTCAATTTGAATTATACAGTCGAAGAATAAAACGTGCAGCAACGCATGTTTAGCATAGGATGTTTAAAAAGTTATTATAATTATCACTCTGATAGCTGTATATTGAAGCGTTTTGAACATATCGTAATGAACACATGATTAGCGAGTGATCACTTTTTATGTTTAATTTATATTTTATTTTTTACCAATCAAACATGACTATATAAAATCTGAGTTAGGAACATTTGTTTGGAATATTTTTGGTATATCTTTCCTAAGAGGCAAAGTCCATGAAGGCCAAAGTCCAATTCCGAATATTTGGGAGTTTTTATGGATTTGACGCATTAAATAGACTACATTGATATTTTTAGTTGTGTCGAAAAGTAGACGATATATGATTAACAAACTTGCAAGGTCTAATTTCAAAGGTGAACTCACGTTATCACTTTATATTAATTTGTTCTAATTACAAACTGATCAAAACAGGTATGATAATAAGATATAATAATATTATTTATTAACTGTTTAATTGTTTTTATCACAACTGCTGAAAAAATTATCAGCTTTCTCATAAAATGCACGCCGAACATTTTTTATTCGTAAAAAGCAATCAAAGATAATTAAATGAGCAGTACAAAAATACTCTATACAAATGATCCGCAAGAAACAAAACGTGTATCAAATACGTCATTCATCTAAATGTTCAAATATTATTTTAAAAAGATAACGAATTATTACTGTTTAAAGAGCAACTCATAATCCTCAAATTTAATGAGCAAAAAAGAGAGAATAGACAATTCAAGAACGAGAGTAATAACGTATGTTTCAATATTGTAATACATATTTAATTATAAAAGCTATTAGTCTTCATTCTGCAAATATGGTTTATAAAAACGTGTATTTTATTCTAGAAACACTCACAATTCAATGTCAATACAGCCAAACATTATTTGTTGTATTATGCATAAAAACACAACGTGTGTTGATCCAAAAGTCATTTTGGATCGTCCATGAACATAAGCTTGTGCTAAATAATTAAAAGGACGGCAAATGTTTACATCAAATATTGATTGATATTGCGTCGGAGACATTAAAATCTTGATCCGAAATTAAATGGACTGTTCGACTGATCTTGAATGATACGTTATTACATAATACGGAAACGATTCAGCAATTTGATGTAAATATTATTTAAGAGCATCAAAAATGATGCAACGATTAAAGGAGCAGAAATAGATATATTTGCTTAGCGCGGCGCATTTTTGTCTAAAGTAAAAAGTACAATGTCTGCTTCATCTACGTCCAATAGTGCGAAGCGCAACTATCGCTGCGATTAATTATAATTTTTATTTAGTAGCTTTGTCATCAAAATAATAATCGAACAAGAAAAGATCTCTTTTATCTGAAATTCGTGATCTTTTGACATTTTTCCCGGCTGCGTCGATGGACAATATATCAAACTATTTATAAAAACAGTTGCAACTTCAAAGTTGCGACTATTCGAAGAAAAAACAACCAAATAAATTGCATTTTATCGGTGCAATGTACAAATATAACTCGTGTTGTACGATAAAGAGACATGAGCGGTATTATATTTTGTCTGGGTAGGTTAAAAATCGATTTCCAGATAACAAATCTGGGACATTGTGCAATAGCGTACTAATCTTTCGACGATACGATAGGTAGCATTGAAATAAGAATTGTGAGTGACAAAAAAAAGCAGCACGACAGAGCGTTTACGAAGCACGTGTTACTTCCAGACTGGAGTTTCACGCGGCGCAAGCGTGACAGCAATCAGAAAATTACTGAGCACACTTCTGATCCGTTGACTCTTCACAAAAGACACGGTCGTCTGTACGGTCAGAAGCGGTGAATCGAAGGTCGACTGTGTCCCGTTTTCCATTTCAGGAAACAGTCTCCACAGGTCACGTCCACACTCAGACTACGTATGCTCCAGCAAGAGATAGCGGGTAGTTAACACAGCATCGTAGTTGTGTCCTTTTCTAAAATTCGAAAAACAGATTAGGGCGAATTTCATTTTCATCTTGTTTACATACGTGATTATATTCACGTAGTGCGGAATACAGTACTAGTGATAATCATTTGGTCACCCAAAATTAAACTTTATGTTTCATTAACCAAACAGTTCGTGGTCCAATGTCCACGAACGTCAACTTTCCTGTGTTTATAGGTGCGATGATTAAGTAATATATATAGTGTGTGGGTATGAAATTTACTCACGTGGATGATATGCATTTAGGTCAAATAGATGCGGAAGACAACCACGATTTTCGGACAAAAATATACTCTGGTGAAAATGAAAAAGATTTGATAAGAATACAATGAAAATTCGATTGTATTTTCTATCTTCATTTCTGGTTTACTGTTTACAAAGTTTTGTCCAACTTTTAAGTAAATTAAAAGTTACTTCTTAGAATTAAAAATTGTATAATCAAAATTGTAGAATCAAAAAATGATGAAAATGTAACTAGACGTTGAATATGAATTGTTGAAACATTGCATACTTCCCTTGTAGTAACGTACACTTTAGGCACGCGCAAGGTACTGTAGGAAAACGAATTTACTGTTTTTAGGCCAATGTGATCACAGCTGGAATGTCCTTCGGTCACCTTTTACAGCATGTTGGGAAATATTAATAAATCAGCACACTAAAACATTAAGAAAACGTGAAAATTGCACATTTAAGAACATTATTTTACATCTGAAGTCTTATCTTATTTTTTTATTTATAATGATAATGTGAAAAACGGGAGACTTTGATCAAATATTAGATAGAATAGTATATTTCAATATTATTCAAGAGCGCGTGGTGCTGAAGTGACAAACGGTATTTTTAGCTCTAATAAGCATGCGTATAATGTAATATAAAGGTTACGCACAATAGCTATACTTTAACTTACGTTTTGCTGTGCGAAAAAGTCGTTCTGTAACTTAATGTGTATATTTCTTTACAAGATTACAAATAAAGGACTGAGAAGATTTTCAGTTTGTTCACCTGATAAATGAATCAAAATTGTTGGGTTTTCAATTCGCTTATCTATTTTGTTTATTTGATTTTATTACATTAGCTCCACTAATCATCTTGAACCTTTTTGTTTTTTTTTTATATTCATCGATTGACTGTTACTTACTTGTAACAGTCAATCAAGAAAAATCATAAAAAGATTATAGTTTCTGTTTTTTAAGTAATTCTGTGTTTTCATTGCGTCTAAGTAAAACGATAGTAAGTAAACGATATATTCAATATATTAATATAAACATTATTTTTAGCTTTATGAACATAGTACATATGTATTTACCTAGAAAAAAGTTATATAAATGTTCGAAATATAAATATTCATTAAATAAAGCAATAAATAAATACTCGATAAAAAAAACATGATGTATTATTGTCATCATCAAATTAAAATTCTAAAGTTTGGTTTCTAAAAATTCTAAATTCTTTTTATTTTATATCTAACAGAAAAATAACATCAATTTTATAAATTTTAAGACTATTGAGAGAATTATTATTATTATTATTATTATTATTATTATTATTATTATTTGCCTATTTTGGAAAAAGGCAAACATGAAACAATGAACAATTTTTATTTAGTCAAATAATTTCTGTTCTTACTAATGTATTACTATTTGAAATAATGTTTTAAAAATTGTGTCTTTAACTAGCGTACTTTCCCATGAATCCCACCAAAAGATTCGGTGGGTAGCACAATAAGCTTGATGAATGAATTTGATGAGACACTACTGGAAAATCCGATATAATTTATTGGAACAAATCGTAATTAACTTCATTACTTATTTCAATTTTGTTTAAAGGATAAAAATGCTTTATAAGCACGAAAGAGATTGTCAGAACATAGCTTGTATAAAAGTTAAAAAAAGATAAAGCATAAGTGACTTCAACATCCTCTTAAGGCTGTTAATCTATGATGTCATAATTTAGTGACAATTGTAAAAATGATTAAGATAAAATTGTCCATATTTTTGTTATAATTTTTTTTCAATAAACGTATGATATATGATCTGATATATTGTAAAAACAGTTTTATACAGAAAACGTGATCTACATTGACAGTCAATAAATACATTTTATCTTTTCATAATTCTTTTAAAGTATGCAATATTTTATTATTTCATATTTATTCTTTTAAATAATATGTTTCGATTCTATAATAATCTAAGTACGCTCGACTCTCCCTTCACGCAACAAATTTCCGGCTGCTCTATCAAGATTTGGCGCGCGCAGCATTATATTTAAACTATGTTTTATAATAAATAAAATATTATTTTCATTTTGTTTTCAACTCTTGAATACCACGCCATATAAATGATTTTCATAAAATTTATATAAATCCATTTCCTCATTAATCTGCAAATTTTACATGAATTGTTTACATATGATATTCTTAATAATAAAAACCTTATCAAATACTAAATAAAGTTAAAAACAATTTGCAGTTTTTGAAATCTTGGTTAATTTTATTTTATATATAATTTATGTAAATCACGTTCTTAAAAATAATGATTACTAATACTTGATAGAAATTATATTATAAAATATAATATTGAAAATTATAATTTCGTAAAATAGATTATTACATTTTTAAAAAGTTTACAATCTGCCATATAATACAAATTACAAAAAAGAAATATATAATATAAACCAACATGTGTTTCAGTTTTTCTTCTTGTTGACACTAATGATTATTTTTCAGTGTGAGATATTGTTGCGTGAAGGGAACATGTTCGCTCCCAATTCGTTGCGTGAATAGAGAGTCGAGTGTACAAAAGGAAAATTGTAAATATTTCCATTAATTATTGTAAGACAAAATTTGATGAAGTGTTGTGTAATATTTGATTAAGAAAATACCAGCATTATGAAGTTTCCTTGTTCAATTTTTAATAATGTTGATTAAAACCTGCAATTGATTTTTTTGATAAATAGGTACTTCAAAAATATATGTTCACATATACATTTGGAACTTCTCCTAAAGTTTTCCACATCAATAACACTGAAAAAAATTGGCTGTAAAAAATCATATCTTTATATTGAGAGTTTGAATGCACATAAAACAAAGTTGACTTAAGTCTTATCGAATTTTGTAATATTTATATCACTTAGTGGAAAACAATCAGCACAATATTATTTTTATACAGTGTATACAATAAAAATATTATGTCACGAGTTCATCAAAACATAATGTTATAAAATTTACAAACATTGTCAAGATCTGTTCTCAATTTCATCTTATACATTTCATATCTCAATATTAAACAACATTTTTACAGTAAAATTTATACAATTTATTTATTTCTTGAGTTTACTATATTATACACGCAAAAAGAAACAAATTTGCAAAACCAGCATTTGTAATATTAAGTTAGTTAAAAGTCAGTGTCTTGAACGTATTGTTTATTTTTATTGTTCAATACTTTCTAGAGTTCATAATGATTGAACTGCGATAATACTGTTTAATGTACATATAGATTTTTCGTTTTATCATTGAAATGATATCGCACGCAAAAATTGTATTATCACGGAAATATTTTATAGTTGACATTGCTCATATTGATATAGAATCATGTAGAAGTTATTTAAAAGGAAGTACAATAAAGAATTAAACAAACTTATCTGCTTTCTGCATTTTGTCTATTTGTAATTTTCTCTGAAAATCGATACTTGCTCAATATCATTAAGCAAGCATATATTATGACTTGTATTAAATTTAAATATTAGTATAATGTTAAGATTTATATTTAAGATAAATATGAATTAGTTATTATACTGCAGAAAACTCTATTAATAACATACTTTCCGATTTCCTTATTTTTTCAACAATGCTTAAAATCAATCAAAGGTAAAATTTAGCTTTTAATTTATTTTCTTATTTAATTAATTCATATTGTTCAAATACTAAATAAAAGATTCGTTAAATGGAATGGGAATGTTTTTTATCGAAAAAAATCTTTTCATATATATATATATGTATGATAATGCATATCATACCAATGTTACCCTTCAAAACAGTTTCCGTTAGATATTATTATTGCAATTATGGGTATATCAATACTTCTTTTAATCGATGAAACACTCCTGGAACTCGATCTTTCGAATAGCATTCAACTCTCATATAGTGATGTGTTCTTAATTTTATTTATGCCTGCAAAAAATAGTCTTCGAAGGTTAATTTTATTTTTGAAACAGAAAATAATCACGAAGACCTACATAAAGTGAATTTAAAAACTTTACAGTTTTATCTTTGGCCTAAATTTTAACAGCTGAATAATAAAGTATTAACAAATGTGCTTTACTGTTGTTCAAAATTCATGATACTTCACCATGAATTTGGGCGTTTTTTGTATTCCTTTTGCAGACATCGATGAACTCGTTATTGATTATTTGACCTTTACATTCGAATACATTTATTGAGCATTTCTCGGTCTTGACAATCCAAAATACCTCCACTTGCATGGCTGAGCCTGAGTTTCGACGTCATATTTGTAAACTCACGTTTCATCATCTGTTATGACACGTTTCATTAGTTCTGCATAGTTGTTGATTTTCATTTAGCAACTCCAGAGAAACTTTCATTCGCTTCTGTTTACATTGAAAATTCAACAATATTTGTACAAATTTGAAACAAATTTTGCTCAGAATTAGTATTTCGAAAGATCTTAAAAGAAAATATAGGATATACAAAAGCTCTTTATTCAGAATCATTATTTTCCTCATAATTGATTTTTCCAATATTTCATATTTCTAAAAAATTACTGCATTTTATTCCATTCCTAAAACCAAATTTGATGCAATTTTTCTGATTTATTTTTTAAAGAAATAAATTATCACCGATCGTATCGATACATATGTGTAAACTTTTTGATAACTGACAACAGACTAAACATCCGATATGACTAACAATGTACAGATACTTTCCAGACATATGTTTACTGGGAGAAAACAATAAATATGCAAATTAAAAATTCATCTATCATAATGTTTTGGTTACGTTTGGTGATGTTTAGCTATATATTCCTATACCTCGTACTTCATATTTTCGTTCTATTATTCAAATATCTTGTTAAAATTTTGTCTTCTAAAGAATCGTATCCTCGGTTTATAATACCTATAGCATTCAATGTTAAATTGTAATTATAAATTAAATATATAACACCTAATACAAGTATTAAAAATAATATTAATAATATTAGTAATAAAATAATTAATAATAAAAGTATAATAATAAAGTAATCGATTTTAACATTCATTTAAACATAAAAACTTGTTTCTTTGTTCAAATCATGTTTTCTACTCCCTCAAAAACGTGGAAGCAAAACCACGTTCTACTTCGTTTTTCAGTAATAAAATTGTGTTTTCAATTGCAATTCTGAAGACAAATATTTTATGAACCATGGGAGTAATCAATGATCAGCTTTTCATGAATTTGCAATCTCGATCACGTCTTGGTGAATGACATCTTTTACATGGTACCTCGGGGGAGTTCATTTTACTTCTTTAATGCATAAGGAAGTCTCAGGTTTAATTGTTTTTCCACTAAAAATTAAAAAGCTGAATTAATTAATTTTCACTGCATGCAATGTATCATGAAATACATCCAGTTATAGAAAGATATAAAAACATTTTCAAAACTGAAATAAGACAAATTAAATTTTAATAATAATAACAACAGTATATTTAGTAATGGATCTTGGCTGCACAATAATAAAAGTTAATCAAATCGATCAATTATGAAAATACTATATTTCAAATTTCAACATATATCGAACTTTCTTTTTACGTTTTATCTATGTAGATTTTATATTAACTTTTTTAGAGTTTTTTATATCTAATATATTGATAAATAGATTATCATCATCTAATCATGATTATGTTTTAAAGTTATTGATGATTAAATAATTTGAAGCATTATTAGAAAATTTTATAGCAAATTTAACAAAACTAATCTCTATCTAATAATTTACGTATAATTTGCATAAATATGAAGACGGTTACTTTGACATTTTAATTTTTTATATTAAAACATGTGAGTATTTATACATAAATATCATCGTTTTCAAATTTAATTCAAAAGTCGAATAAAATGAATCAAATATATAGTACAAAAATAAAATAAAATAAAAATCCAATAATGGTAGTAAAGCGAAATTTGATATATACTCTGTAATTTTATTTCTAAAAATGAAAAAGAATGATACATACAATAAAATTTTAATGATTCGAAAATATGTTTAAACTGTGAATCAGTTTAAAAATTGAAATATTTAGAAAATAAACTTCTTTCATTACAAAATATGTATTAATAATTTGATTACTTTTTATAAGTAGTTAATCATATTATTCATTAACAGAATTAAAAAATCTCATATTTGACTTTTTTATTATAACAATTCATCGATGTTTACCATTTTCATTTATATTTTTTCAGTTATTATTGATAAATCTACGATTTTTCCTACTAGATTTTGAAAGAAATATATAATTGCTTAAATTGTATGCAATCGATCGTAAGCTTTTTCAAATGCTTATGAACAAATTATTAGTCAAACCATTGAATAAAGAAACAACTACATCCGAGAAAAAACATCATAAATTGAAGCAATAAGTAAAGAAAATTGTACATAATTGTTGAGTATAGATGATAAAAAAGAAACAAACAATGTAATACAATATGTACAACTAATTAGAAATGTCAAGATTTTTACGTAACATATTTTTCTTCATATATACATTTATTATATTTTCTAGTATTGAAACTTGCGTGTATTTGTAAAATTATTTTTTACTTTTGGGAGAGAAAAGATGCTGCAACAAAAATTTAATCCTAAAAACAAAAAAATAACCTTTTTATTAATAAATTAAAATTACAATTATTATTGTATTATATTTTTTAATTCTAATTCAACCAAGTAAGTTGATCAATTTTATGAAGATTATTGATTAATAAACAGAAGTTCAATATTGAATATTGAATTACCATTTTCTTTATTTTTCAATTATTTTTTTGCTAGTTTCCGCAATGTTATTAGTTTTTTTATTTTATTTTATTTGTTCCCGAAGAAAAAATATAATCAATCTGTAGTAAAAATTAGACTATAAATCAAATCAATGGGTGTAAAATAAATTAAACAATTGTGTATATCTAAATGAAACTTGGCGAAAAAGTATTGATGATACTATCACAACAAAAAACGAAAGCGTAAGTTTTTAAAAAGTGTTCAAAAAATGAAATAAAAAGGTACCATAAATGTCAACAAATAATTTAGGGTTTAATTTAACACAAACTCGTTTGCTGAATATTTGCTGACAACGTAAATACAAAAAAACTGTTTTTTATTAACGAATTTTGATTGTCACTCAGTACATAACAACGCATTTTTATTGCTATTGACTGAACTTTTACTGATGTAGTGATGCAACGCAAAGTGCATCAAAAGGGTATTGACATAAAATAGCGAGATTTTATTTGAAATTAAAAAGTTGTTCTATCTCATTAAAATAAGAAAATGTTTTCAATTCATTGTATAATTTAATAATTCAACGTGTTTTGCGCATCATATTAATTTACTTACTTTTGCATTTAAATAAAAAATATACTCACAATTAAGAGTCAAATCAATAAATAAGATTGACATATTAATTTTTTTTATCCTCACTAAAGTAAATTTTTATAAAGTTGTCAATTGCATTTTTTTTACAATTACATATTAGTTATTCTAAGAAAGTAACGCAATTTGCTGGTGATCCAGTCGTGTAGTCATACAGCAGTTCTTTACGTTTTGTAAGAGAGAGAAGGAAAGAAATTTTCACATAGCAACACATACGCTTCAGCTACCAAGTCGATAATACAGACTCACTGATCTGATAAACTATATCGACTGATGATCGAGCTTCGTCGATATGACATAACGAACTATTTCATGCCAAATAATTTAATTTGATTTTTATTCACCCATAAATTTAAAAATGAAGCAGAAACTTAAAAAATTATTCATTTGTTTTTCATTGTTTATTTATTAATTGTAAATAATTATATATTAAAAATATATTAATTAATAATAATAATAATATATATATATATAGGAAGTAATTTATTTCTTTGCATGCATTTAAACATTAACTATAAATAACTTTTTAATCCGAAAGTAGGTGCACTCTGGACTTTTCAAACGACAAAGATAACCGAGTGACATTTTTGTTAACAAACGAAGTCCAGAAATGCGCGCTAAACTTACTTTAAATATTAAGTAAATGGCAGTTTAAATTTATCCGGCTTGTGTTTGTATTATATGATTGTATAAAAAATGTATTTTGCTCTATTTTTTGTATAATTTTGATCATAAAATAAAAATAAACATTTCTGATGTAATTTGATCAAATATTTTTAATCTGGAATTCATTCCTTACTCAGAAACGATAAATGTAAAAACATATTTTGTGTAATTTCTTCTAAGTGAACTAATTTTATGGTTATGATAACATTGATTGCATTCATTTTCATCACTTAACTGAATCTTTAGACAATTATTTAATTATCGAATAAGCGCCAGGTGTCGCTGAAATTCATATTTTAAGTAAATTAAAATAAAATTATAAAATATAAATAGATTTTTCACTTTTTGATGAAATGCTTATTGGTGTATTAATAATAATAATTAATGTTAAAAATGTTGTTTTAATAATGTTTAAATGCATTTAATTTTAAATTTTAATTTTTATATTATATAGAAATAATAACTGTATCGTTCATCTTTTGGTAATTCTAATGCCCTCGTTTATATATGAATTACCACTTTTTGATATATATAATTAACAACTTTAAATATTCTTTTATTAAATCTTTTACAACACTAATGATTTCATTTGAATCAATACTAATTGGCAATGTATCTATCATTCAATACCGGATAATGCAATTTTAATACAATTGAATTTTTTATGAAATTTAATTTTATATACAATCTCGAAGGAAATTCCAAACGTGTGATGACTTAATAGGATACTATGCATTTAATACTACAGCTGCATCAGCTTAAAGCCACTTTACAAACAATGTGTTTGTTAAATTTATTTATATTTCAAGCTGCAAATCACTTTTTTATCTGTGCGATTATGAACAATGTATTAAGAAATTAAAATGATTGTAACTTAACTTAATTAACAACATTCAGAAATAACATAAATTAAGACAAAAATCTCACTATCAAGCTCCTTATCTATTAAAACAAAATAGGGAATCACATTTGTTCTTGATAATCATGTCAGTTATTGATAATTTTAAATTTAATTAATTACAATGATTGTAACACCTTTTAATGTTGTAAAATTGTATGTTCTTCTTAATAACGATGTTTTCAATTATATGATTTAATTTTTTGAAAACGATATTGAATTACGTCGTAAATCATGAATATATTTATATGGAAACCTCAAACAATAACTTTTTTATTCAATAGTAATCAATTAAATGTAGGTAACAGAAATTATAAGTAATTTTCAATTTATAATGAATAAATAAAATTTAAAAGTTAGGGTATATTTGAATTTTTAAAAAATGTTTGATTTGTTAGTATCGTTTCCTGAACGTTTCCTCAATAAAAACTTCATCTAATCCATTACGCCAATTTGGCCTAGTTAATTTAAATGCACATTTAATTAACTGTCTTTTACTTAGTTTTAATACATTTAAATCCAAGCTATTATGTTACTTTTTAAAAAAGCGAACTACCAATGTAAAAAAAAACATTTAAAATTTTGATAAAATATTGGCTCTG
>JABFQD010002213.1:0-15782 GCA_022817045.1 Psix sp. ZL-2020
ACTTTACATAATTTAGTAATACTTCTTTGCGAGTAACTATTTTTTGAAATACCCTACTGTTCAACAACCCAGCGTTAAAGGGTTGCAAGGCCTTTATACCATATGCAGAATTCAAACGAAATACAGCTTTTATTGATTCAAATTTTTCCTCCTACGTATCGCAGATATAAAAGAAAAATAATAAATGTTTTATCTACTTTTACAGAACATTTTAATTATATATACAATTACAATTCTGCTTGAAATCATATACAAAATTTGATTTAATTTATATAATACTAAATCATTAATTTTACATATTTTATTCAAGTTTAAGATGAAAAAATGTACGAGATAACAAGTTATTTAACTGCAACTAAATACAACTGTTCCAAAATAAATTAAAAGATGTGCTTTAAAAATGATGCTACGATGATCTTTACAGACAATAAATAATATTGAATAAAAGAATTAATAACATTATTATTGCATTATCGATTTCTCGAATCGTTTGGAAACAACCTAAATGTTCCTATTGGAAGAAATCATTGTCAAGAAAGCGGTTAATTCTTCCGCAGCCGACAATGTAACTCTGCGCGACTTTCGACATCAAACGCTCACAACAAACGTATCAATTAAATGCCTCCGGCTTCTCGAAAATGACCCGTTGCATGCATCTGAATTGGCATCAATGCGTTTTTCTTTGTCCGTGAAGGGCTCCCTGTGCTCGCCAGTAGATGGCGCCGTTGCGCATGCGTCCGTCCTCAACTGACGCGCGAAACCAAACGAGAAAAGAATGTTCTATAAGCCACTGGTGGGACAAAGATGATCGGTCATTGGCAGGGCCAATGATACCCGAAGTTTGCATTGTACCGATGCAACAAGAGTGAATAAAAAGAGGAAATAGGAGAGGAGAAAAATGAATTTTGTTGACGATTGTCATTTCAAAATAAAACAATAGATAAAAATTGTATTGTATTTTATTTAATAATTTCATTTTTTGAAAATTCCATGAAAAGTTGTGACGTCGATAAGGGAAAAATGATTTGTTAATTGACATACACAACTGAGCGAGCGAATACGTTAGTCAACTAACGCTACAATTTGAGCGACGGAAATTGCGCATTGATCGGATCGTTACAATAACGGAAGATTGCATTGTTGTAATGACGAATGTACGAAGAATGTCGGCAGAGTATGTAGATAAACAAACTCGTGCTACTATCAACGATAATTCGCGGCGACGCTTGTGTGCATCCGTCTGTGTGTGTTGCTGTGTGTGAGTGTGGAGGAGTAGAACAGGGGCGGCGAGGTGGGGGGCGCTCGGATAGACGCGGTCCATTCTACCTGTGCGGTTCGTCTGTGTGAGTGCGAGAGCGTTTACGCGAGAGACTCGCAGGAGTCAGCGGTGGCGGCGACGACGACGAGAGCGCGGACGTCGGCCATTTGAAGTGTTCATCGACGAGCACTCGGTCGGAGTGCGCGCGTGCCAAGTTAAGGGCAGTTTTGGATTCGGAGCATTGGATTTGGTCGCGCGTGATAAATCGACCAATCGAGTGACGCGGTGCAAAAGTGTATCGATTTTTGCGTGAAGCGTAAAGTTCACGGAACACCGGGAGCGCGCTGGAGGGGGGGTAGTGGAAACAGAGCGAGCAAGTGCGCGCGAGAGAGAGACCAAGCGAGCGACGCGTAACGAAAGCGGCGGCGAAGTTGAGCAGCGGCGTTGCGCGAAGACGCACGGCCGAACGTAATTTGTAGCGAGTGCTTTTCTTTTTCGGTGTCGCAAAGGGTACGCGCGACCAGTTGGAGGAGCCGTCGTCGCAGCTATGGCGGCGAGTCGCGCTCGCGTGGACGCGAGTCGTCGGGCCGTTGTGTCACGAGGATCGTCGAACTTGTAGGCCGCACCGGGTGTGACGGGGGCGCGCGCGCGCCGCTCTGTGTGCGCGTACGTGCGCGACTGAAGCTCGTCGTCGCCAGTTTTCGGCAACAGCGCTCGGCAAGCCCGTGCGTCGAACTTTGTTGAAGCCAGTACAAACACTTCGTGACCATGTACGCGAAGGGCAAGGGTACGAATGTACCCTCCGATGCCCAGGCAAGAGAGAAGTACGTTTTCTTCCTTCTCCCGTTATTGTGACAAAGTGATATCGCATCAACTGCGCGCGATCAGCCAACGTCACGCCGATCCATCAGACATTGTCGTCGCTTGTTGACGAGATGTCGGATACGTTTGGCATCGCGGTCAGTGCTCTTAGATATTTAGTGCTGACCTTTTTCAGCACCGGTGTCCTCATTCAATTTATCCACGTAAACCTTCTAAGATAGAAGCACAAAATTACAGAATCTGAGAGAACTGATCGCAGTTAACATTTGCCTTAAGAAACTGTCGTCTAGTCCAATAGTCGAAATCCAACCATGACGTTTTCCGCTGCCAAGGATTTGTTTATCATTATCCCTCAGACCGCTGTGTTTATGATGAGTTGAAACCAAGGTTTGACGTTTGTGTGCATGAACAATGACCATGTGTTATGAATGTCACCACGATTGTTTCAACGATATCTCTGCTATTGTCGCTCGGCAATCGTATTTTGAATTCCTTCGCGACGTTTCGCGTCGAAAGTCGCTTCGTTCAACTTTCTCAATATCAAACTCAGCTTCAATTTACTATAATTATATAACGTCCTATTTAAATCATAAGGTAATTGAACTTTCAATTCAAATGTCAAAATTTACATCTTTGCTTGCTGGTATTCAATTTGATCGAAAATGACAAATTTGTAATGATCAAAATCTACTCGCAGTCATCCCAGCCATTTGATCTCTCGTTTGAGGCGAAAAAACAAGCTCTTCGTCAAAACTGAATAATAAGTGCATATCGTTATCTACGAGCCTACGTTCTCAAGCATCTAAACGTACATGCATAACGCAGATAACAAACAATCGTATTGATGATTACTTCATTTCACGGACGTAAATCGTACACCGAGTGTGCTTGTGTACGTGCGCACTAGGTTTGCGCGATATGGCTTACAATGGAGAGAAAGAGAGAGAGAGAAGCTAATAAAAGTAGGGGGAGGAGCAAAAGACTAATTTTCGATACGCCGCTTCCGTTATAAATCCGAATCGAAGTGTGCCAAACGTTCTTCTCCACTTATTTACAAGCTCGATAGTTCGTGCTCGTTTCACTCCCAGCGTTTGGCATAACCTGCTTTCACAAAGCGTCGCTCGCTGTCAAGTTGCACACGTGACAGACCGCGAGGCTGAGCACCCCTGATACCACGAAAGCGATCGACGCTTCTCCCTTCCCAAGTTGTCTTTCACGTCTACGTGCCGTTTCAAAAGTATCCCAGAAATCACTGCAGACAACCTCATCTCCTGGCCTTTTCAATTCACCAGCCACCGCCGTGCTTATAAATATTTATCTCGCGATAATCGCGATCTTTTCAAACTGAGCGAATTTTCATCCACCTATTAGACTAATTGATATCACTTTCTAATCAACAAGCTACCTTTCCTTGTCTATTGAATAACCAATTGTTTCTCTTTACAGACTAGCTGTATATGTTTACGAGTATTTACTTCATGTAGGTGCACAAAATGCCGCACAAACGTTTTTGAAAGAGGTAACTGTCATGTGTTTTATATCATACTCAATTTCATGATGTATGTTTTTTTCACTATTTTATTTTGTTGCGACAATTTTTAATCATTGTTGTCGTTTATTTCAGATTCGATGGGAGAAGAATATTACTTTAGGAGAACCGCCGGGATTTTTACATTCATGGTGGTGGTAAGTGGCAAACTTTTGCATTTCAACTGAGTTGAAGGCGAATTGAATGTTTTCATTGCTAATAATAATCAACTAATTTACAGTGTATTTTGGGACCTCTACTGTGCTGCTCCTGAACGACGTGACTCATGTGAACATAGTAGCGAAGCTAAAGCCTTCCACGACTATGTTAGTATTTGAATATTTATTTTACGCAAGTATTCAACTTATAATAAAACAAGTTCATTTATATATCCTTCTTATTTGCAGGGATTTGTAAACAGTGGCTATGGTGTAAATGGCATTGCTCACGTAAGTGTGCACTTTAACCAACGTTGGAGAAATATCCAACTATTGAAATAATCAAACTGATCAATATTTAAAGTGCTATTTTAATAACGATGAAATATAAAGTTACTCAATTTTATATTTAATCATTGCATTTCGAAGAAACGGAAATATTTATGATGTTCAGAGAAATCAAATATTAGAAATTAAAAATAGAAAAAATTTGCAGAATGCTGGACCAGCACCGTCGCCCCTCAGTCAAATGCCACCAAACGATGGCATGCCTGGAGGCCCGATGCCCCCTGGATTCTTTCCTGTAAGTTCTCGCCGAATTTGTAACTAAAGTTAAGATCATCTCTATCATAAACAGCACTTGGAACAAAAATTCGCTTCTCATGAATAATGATAAATTACAATGTACAGTCAATGAACAAGTTCATTTATATCGCTTCCGTTTGTAATCTCTTCACAAAGTGTTCTTGAGTTTTACTAAGTATTGCAACGATTTCGTCACTCTTTTCGGGTTAAAATCGCGCGAGGTGACATGAAAATATAAATTGCAGTGTCGCAACTTAACTCGAAACAAAATAAAACTCGAGGACTCTGTATGATTTTCTCTTTGACTCTATATCTAATTGTGTTACTACATATGTCCAGAATTGTACAGTGCATATATCATATGTGAGAAAAATCGGAATGCCGAAATCATTTCATCATTATTTTACTAGCAGCATACCGCGTGGATGTTGATATAGAAACACTCGTTAGCGTATCAACGTGCATTTTCTCATCCGCTCTCACCATTATGCACGTACTTTATATCGACATCGCGTTGATAATGAATTCTCATTTTCAAGTATGCGCGTGGAAAGCAATCATAGCGTGGTTATCACATAGCTTCTCTACATTTTGTAACAAATAAGTCTCAGAATTGACAGAAGTCAAGTGTACATTGAAATTGACTTTTTTCAATATGCTTGCCCACTGTATTTTTTATGTCTTATTTTCTCTTTGCTATGTAACCTAACACGTGTATGTGCATCCATGTAACGTATTACCGTTTGAAATTAGGAGTCTCGTCCAGAATACAAAATGTTCAAAAATAGATGTTAGAATAGTTCAAGAACTTAACTACGTAGAATAGGCCAATCATTTTTAGATTTATCCTTGAATTAAAATCCCAACTCGATCGTTTAAATACTCCATCTTTCATTTCTACGTTTATTTATAATGATAAACAATTTTTTTCTTCAATACTATTTTCAAAATAAATATCATTCAAACTAAATAGTTAAAAATAATAGTTAGAAAATTCAGTGACTTCAAAATGCCTTCTTAAAGGAGAAAACAATTATTAGTGAGTCGTAAACAAATTCAGTTTTCACTATACTTTCAGGAATGACTTTATGTGCCTTGTAAAAATAACGATAAAATTGTATTAATATACTTTATGATATACAGTGGCATTATATAGATGAAAAAAAATAAGAAAAAATTAGTGCGATAAGAAATAAATATAAATTGAAAGTATTTATATGTGCCCCACAACTTATATGTTTTACTTCAAAACGTGGAATCAAACGTATTGCTATAATTATTATTTATAGATATAATTAAAACTTCAACTTACAATATTAATGAATACTTCCAGTTATTTAAGTATCATTAGCAGACGTTGCAAATGTTTTATTTCACTAATAAATAAATTATATTTACTATTACGATGATGATCGTAATTAAAGTTAAAACGATAATTCAAACGGGGAAATAATTGTCAGAAAAGGATAAATAATCATCAAATAGAAACACCCTCTAAAAATTCGCATCCTTTTACATGTACTATATAGAAACATGTTTCTTATTTCCATCATTATGAACGTTTTAATTTGTTCAAAACTAGAATCCATTTCTGTATTATTTCTCCGAGGTCTGAAAACCAGATTGGATAAATGATGAAAAACATTAGTTGGCAAAGTTACTTCGTTACCTGTATTGTCCTGCAAAGTCATTGACTTACCACTCACAAGCAATAGAATGCCATGAATTCATCAGTCAGAATGTAGCTTCTGCTAAAGCATATGCGTACACGAAATAGCTTGAGCCGTTATTCTGTTTGTCATACAGTTATGGAAATGATAAAAAGCTATACCAGAGCAGCTTTAAAAATGTTTCGAAGAGGGAAGAAATACGCCAAAAGTTTTTCCAATCTGAGCTACAGAACGACTAAATATTAATCCATAAGAAAATGTCTGACCTTCTAGTTTAGTTGTTGCCTGGATCGCAGTGTTGCTACATGTCTGTTGTTTGCGTTGCTTGTTGCAGAACAACTCGACAATGCGACCATCTCCGCCTACACACCCCTCATCACAGCCATCTCCCCAGCACCCCCAGCCACCCCCGCCCCCACACTCGCAGATGATGTCCACCCAGGTAAGCCTAAAGCACCGACACTCATATCACTCATCGGGGACCACTCGTTTCCACTCATTAAACACAACGAGCATGTCATTAAAATAACAAAATCTAATGATTGTTCTGCTTCATCTTCTTCATTTCTAAGCTTTTCTTTTTCCCTTAATTTCCAATGTTGATTCGTTCAGCAATTCAATGCAGGAGCTTCACGAAGATACAAATCGATAACATTTCCGGGATTCTGCTTTGATATGTATTTTAACATCAATTAACAATGGCATTAAAGATTATTAAGGAGCTTGATAATTTGCACTACAAAGTGCATGTTCTAGATCGATTGATTATAATTATCATTTTCAAAACTACGTACCTCAAGCGTCCTTTTCATTTCTCTTATTTTTTATTGCTCAGTGTGATACTAACGCTTGTAAAATTATTATTTAGACAAGGTACTTTTCTTTTTATATTATTTTTAAGTTCTCAATAATTAGAACACTGCACGGTGGTATAGTGCTGGATATTTCAACGCTGATAAAAGCGTTAATGAACAAATTTTGGAACCATTCAATAGTAAAGAATTTGTTTAATAATATCTTTTATTACAGTTCATGGGACCACGATACGCGGCAGGTCCCAGGCCAGGCGTCAGAATGCCTCAAATGGGTAACGATTTCAATGGGGTAAGCATGCATGTCTAGTGCTCTTCTTTTATTTATGAAATATGTTACCGTGCTATAATGTGTCTATGACTGTTGCAGCCTCCGGGACAACCTATGATGCCTAATAGTATGGACCCCACTAGACAAGGTAAAAGCACGGATCAAATCAATGTGACAATTTGGTGTTGAAAGAGCATTGCGAAAGGAGAATGGCATAGAAGCATGTGTATCTTTGAAACGAGTGCAGCAACGGCACGAAAAGTCAATGCGAAGTATCGGAGCAGTTGCTGCACCATGGAGTGGATTGGTCTTTTGAAACTGACTAAATAAGGGGTATTTTAGTACGCGCAAAATTAACAAACGATTTTTATTCGACAATCCGACTTTGGATTTAAAAATTCAACATCATGAGTACTGAATACCTGCTGCTATCAAAGTTAATCGTCACTTTTACTTTCTCGTTCTACAAGAATGAACGTGATGTTCCGATTGACTTGAGAAATCGATGATGTTTGAAACTAAATAAAGATTATCGATTTCCCGCTGTCATCGGGAGAATTAAACAATTATTGTTGACAAAGAGTATATGCTTTGTATTGTTGAGAGTATTTCGAAAAGAACTTCTTTGTACCACTGCAAAGTAACTAGGCTTTACCGCCATTCATCTGATCTTACTTAACTGCCGTACTAATGTGTGCTCTTGTGTTCCTCAGGCGAAGCTGGAGAGTTTGTAGGGTGGCAAGGTAGGAAGCAAGCCCACTACTGAATCACAATTGACATGACATAGAGCAGGCTCATTTTCATTACACGCACCAACAAATTTTTATGGAACACCTCTCTTAAAAATTCATTCAAAAGTCACAAACAAAAAATTACACCTTTTCCTCGCACGAGAGATACGATTAAGAAATCACAAAAAGATGCACAGACATACATTCGAAGCAAATTTACATCACTTTCTAAATCTTGATATTCTACCATATCTACTAAATTAAAGGAGAATTCATTTATAAATACTAAGCAGCAGGTCATTTGAGCATTTCTTATAGAGCAAAATATTCAATTGGTTCACTTTCCCAATCGGCGGGCTGATTAAATGTCTAAAAGATAAACGTATCTCTTTTGGAATTTACTAAAGCAACAAGAAGAAGATAAAGTTGAATCTGCTTGCATTACACAGCTTAACACATCTTTGGCATGAAAAAAAGCACTTGATGATTAGGGTAGTTATATCGCATTGGCATGTCGATTCTTAGCTTTATCTTTGCTTAACTTTGACAATGACGAAAGTCTAAAATTTCGTTCAATGTTGGCAATAATAATTGGTACATATAGTCAACTTTTGTCACTGTCAAATTTTTGATATTATATCATTGGACATCAGTTAGCAAAACACTGAAATTTTCGGTTTCTCCATTGCTATCATTAATACTTATTTCCAAAATAGGACCTCCGGGTATGAACCCGATGAACCCAAGGATGAACCCGCCACGTGGGCCAGGAATGGGTCCAATGGGTCCTGGAAGCTATAATCCTAATTTAAGAGCACCGCCACCTAACAGTAATTTAGGACCAGGTGGACCGGGTGGTCCTGGTGGAATGCCACCAATGAACATGACTGGAGGAAGACCACAATGGCAGCCCAATACATCAACAGTAAGTATTTTTCCTTAATATTCTGATCAAAGTCGGAACAAATTATAATAGTCTCTAAATAAAAGCAAAAAATCTTACTGACACAGAGAAACTGTTATCGGCACAATTGCTTACAAATGGTACTCTGTTTCGACCAGGTAACAAATAAATAAGCCAATTTTATACAGCAGTAAATGTCAATTTATAGCCAATGAATTACTCCTCTTCTTCACCTGGCAACTATGGCGGACCACCAGGATCAACGGGTCCTCCAGGACCTGGCACGCCGATCATGCCAAGTCCGCAAGACAGCAGTAATAGTGGTGGAGAAAATATGTACACTATGATGAAGCCTGTACCTGGCGGTAATATGCCTGGGGTATGTAAACTCCAAACATTGGAAATTATTGATGCAAACAATAATTCATTAACGGCTTATTTATTCAACAGATTTGAAATGTGTCAACTAATTATAGATTTATTGTAATTATAATTGATAAACTATAGCAATTAGTTAATATTTTAATAATAACAATAGTGTAATTGAGAAATACATATTTAATAAATAAATAAACATATTCTTGAAACAAGAAACATCAAGTGATATTTTAATTACAGGACTTTCCAATGAGTGGCGGTCCTGAAGGTGGGCCAATGGGTCCTATGGGCCCGAACACAATGGGCCCAGTATTGAATGGTGATGGGTTGGACGGAATGAAAAATAGTCCAGCCAATGGCGGTCCTGGAACACCGAGAGAAGACAGCGGTAGTGGAATGGGAGATTACAACCTCAGTGGTTTCGGCGGTCCTGGCGAGAATGTGAGTATCTCTAGCTTTTTCGACAATCCTCTGTAGCGATATTTTATGTTTAACGCGGGTCGTTACCTGCTAAGCTCACTGTACTGCTATTACACTCATAAGTGTGCGTTGCGGCGCATAGCTGTCTATGTAATATATGCACATCAACACATAGTTCTGAATATGCAAATGGAAAATTAATATCACTCTTTCCGTCGCACATATTTTGTCGTTATCTATCGAAACCAGAAATGACCGCTGGGATGATATGTAGTATTAACATGTTGAAGCACTCAACCTTTCAAAATTGAATGATATTCAATTTTGAATGATACCGAATTGGTTGTTGTCATATTGGGCTCGCTTGATCATAATTTGATCAACATGTTAATTTATTTCTAGTGTGTTGAGTCTATTTGATCATTTTTATCGATTAATTTGATAAATTAATTCGATGAACTGTATAATGAATAGTATTTCATATTCAACTGAATTTGATTTTTTTTTGATATTATGATAATTGTAAATTACTAATTCTATTAGATAATGTCCTCAAACACTGGAAGATTAAAAACTTGCAGTCATTCCTGTGTTGATCAAGTGTCAATCAAGCTATACTCGAGTTTCATCATAATTTTGATGTTTTCATTCCCCTGAAAAAGCGTGCGTTAACTTCAGGACAAACCGATGTTTTTAGTTAATTATCGCGATTTAGTTGTCAAACATATCTAGCTTTAATCATAGTACTTAAGAATACCACGCTCTTTATAATGAAGTTACTTAATGACAACCATGTATACATGTAAAGCTTGACTAATACTCACGAGGTTGCTGATTTAGACAAACTTTAGTTCTGTTACTTATTTTCTTTTTTTTTTTTTTTTTTTTTTTTTTGTAACAAAATTTTGATCTAAAATCTTTGATAATACACTGAAACTTTTTTTTTTAAATAAGTTTCCTAGATAAACGGTATTTTCACCTAGAATTATCATTTATATACACATACCTATATACGAAGCACAAATACATATATTTATTTTTGAGACGTTTTACTTGTTACTATCTAAGGTGCCTGGTGAATGTAAACAAGAAGGCTGTTACTCACGACTGTTTGTTACTGTGATTTGGTCATATTATTTTATGCGACGTTACGATAACTTTTTTTACGAACTCGCGATTCTCATAATAGCTTGTCCACATTTAATTTAAAAACCTATTTTGTATTTACGTTTTTTTACTCAATTTTCAACACAAAAGTCTGCTTGAAAACTTGATTCGACTTGAGCATCGAGCCAATCTCACCGCAAACCCCTATCATTGTTCGCTTGTAACTCGCGATTGCAGACTAATTCCTGCGCATGAATTACAGAGCAGTCATTTGTGTGGCACATCGTCATGTTTCGGTAGAATTCGCGCGTTACTTCTAAGACTGAATACATTGTTTTTATACAATTCTAAAATGGCCATATATTATATTGCGACACAAGTGTCTGCCAATCGAAAAACTAGACTGCTGAGATTCAAAGGAATGTTAGAGAAAAAATGTTATGCCACTTTTCACGGTTATGAGACTCATGAACAGTGTTGGTACTGAACCTAAATGAACGAATGTATAAGGAATTGCTATGATAAAGATAAAAAGTATTTGAACTGAATAAAGTAATAGAAACAATTGGTAACGTCCGTCCGCAGGTGATTATAGGTCAGTACTCGACTATTGTTGTGCTGCTATTGACTACTTTAATAGTTAGCCGATATTTAAATAACGATTTATCGATATGTAATACAGGAAAGTATATGCATGCCATCTCAAAGAGACGGTCAACTGAAAGTTGTTTTTTAACTTTTTGCATTGTTCCGTGTTGACACACTTCATCTAGCTGCTCTCATAAGTTTACTCGAATGTTAACCATTTTTCACTGACTCTGCCGAAGCTTGCATGTACTTTCTGTTCGGAGGCAAACGCATTTAGCTGAGCAAGTGATGACACCAGTCGAGAGAATGATCAAGAACAAGTGACGAACCTGAACGCAAAGACGTGTTTTCTGTTGTGCTGAATGTTCGGACACTGAGGTTCACCTTCTGATGCGCGAATGTGAAAAGAAGCTTGTACTCAGCGGCAATATTAACTCGAATCCGTTGAAAAGCAAATTTTCACCTCGCCTCGACGACGGTGCCACGTTTTGTTTTCCGTTCAGCTGCTTTCTGTTCGTTTGACAGTGACACTCCCAGAATGTAAGTTTCGGCGGACCACCGCCATGCATAATTATAACAATATATACCTACACCCAGGGAGATCGAGACAATAAATGTAATCCTGTTACACTGAGACTACTGAGTTTTTCATTTGTTTCATTTGTCAACCTGTCGGGTGCTGGCTACCGTTGTAGAAACACATGTCTCAGTCAATCTGAGAAGTAGCTTCAAATGTTAGCTTGTACTGACCTGTAGCACATGGATAAGCAAGCCACGTGGATGCGGACAACGAGCAAAATCACCTTGATTTTGGTACAATCGTTCATTTACGATCAAAAGTCGCCCATCATATTTGTCTCGTGCTTTTCAACTGGTGATGTGTGCGTATGCGAGAGGCAGGGCAAGAGGCAAAATTATCTACCACGCTAAT
This sequence comes from Psix sp. ZL-2020, assembly GCA_022817045.1. Taxonomy (NCBI): domain Eukaryota; kingdom Metazoa; phylum Arthropoda; class Insecta; order Hymenoptera; family Scelionidae; genus Psix; species Psix sp. ZL-2020. Next base: position 12,164 of record JABFQD010002213.1, read on the forward strand.
TGATTTCTGTTTCTTTTTGTGTCCATGTGTTGTGGGTCAGAGCACCCTAATGTTTTGCATCCCCCTCCTTTTGCTTCATAATATCCATTCCAGTTCAACTGTGTTTACATTAACAGTACAACCATTTGTGTTCGATCAAAATGCTGCTGCATTCTTTTGTTTGACCTCGAGCCAAGCCCCGCCGACGCACCACCACCAACCACACCGCGCTAACGCAAGTAGAAATTTGATTGTAACCACATTGTTGTTGCGATGCAATTCGCGCATGCTCGCTCGTCAAGTAAACACATTGGTAACATCAACAAGGAGATAGTCAAATTTCTACTTGACGACACGAACGTCCGGCAGCCTTGCGCTTTTTCCTACGAACGAATGTACACTACTTTGTTTGTTTGTGTGTGTGTGTGTGTATATGTGTCGCTTCATGTGTACAATAACTAACTTCTTTTGTGCACCGGGTAATTCGTGTCTTAGCAAATGCCAAGCTGCCGCGTGTTCGTTGTAAGAGCCTGCTTTAGACTTGATTGTGGTGTAACTGGCATGGTGTTGGTTGGTTCACAGGATCAGAACGAGTCGGCGGCCATCTTGAAGATCAAGGAGAGCATGCAAGAGGAGGCCAAGAGGTTTGAGAAGGACTCGGACCATCCCGATTATTTCATGCCATAATTCACGATGAATCGTTGGACCTCCAGGCCAAACTAACTTAAATAATGTTTAAGAAATCAATCGCGCAATACGCATCCCGATCATCCAGACGTTTTCTATGTATCGGATACTTTTCTATCTTTTTTCCGTCCAGCGGGTCAAGCTATTTCAAGTCGCGATCGTTCCAACACACAACATATGTATAGAATAACAGTATTATTGTTAAAGGACGAAAGCGACGGGCCAGAGCCAACTTTTGCCGATCCCGGCGGACTCGCGAATCAGTCGCGGGCCAGTCGACCGTTGCCCAAAAGTGTACAGATCTTGAATTCCAGTTGGTCCCTCGTTTTTTCCGCGGGGTGCAAGGTAAAAGATTTTGGCAACCCGTTTTTATAAGATGCTTGTCCCGTTCACGGAAATTTCGGCATCGGTTACATGAAGACCAAAGAGAAAACAATGACAGAACAACAAACACGTACAATCCGAGGTGAGACTTGTTGATCCTGAAATGTTACCACCTGGCGTGTCGTCGCCAGTGCAACAAATTGGCCAGTTTTGTGTTTGACGGTAAGAGAGCGAGAGAAAGGAGTGCGTGTAAACAAAACGATGTCAAGAGGTTTTAGCAAATTATAGCCGTGGGGATCGAGCCGCTGACGAAAAGAAGTGCGCGCAGCATTTCCGGCGTGCTCGTTCGACGTTGAGTTTTGTAAAGCGCGATTCGACAACTTTCATAGAAGTTTCGCTGTAATATTGTAAGACGCGCTTGTTTAACGACTCGGCCGTGACCGCCGCTGAGCGGAACAAAACGCGCGAGACATCGCGAGTATTCGTCAAAGATATATTTAACGTCACTTCCGACGCGGTAAATGATAAAGATGATATTTATGAAGTCGAGTATTTGCGATGAGTGATGAGATAATTCGTGTGAATTTGAGCAAACTGATACCTTCTCTTGTGTTTCTAAGTATTTTTTACTTACAAGTAATAAGTAATGCAGAAATCAATTCGTACACACACACACACACACACACACACACACACAAACGTAGATTGACAATAAACATGTGCGTTGAAACTTGTCATTCGAAGTCGTCCAACGATAGCTTGCACTTTTCTTTTTTGTTCCTCTGCTTTTGGAGTGTCATCAGCGCCACTAGTTTCGTACGGTAAATTCCACTAGAAGGTTAACTATTTATTTTGCTGAAAGAACTTACGGTATATATTTACTCGAATAGAGGCTAAGCATAGTTTATAACAATTAGGTTTCGAGAAAGGAAAGCGTTGCTTTAGAATCTGTTGTAAGGCCGCGTCATATTCTTGTTATTATAATTATGTTACATATATTTTATATTATGAAAAATTTAACTCTAAAACGAGGCTCGTCCGCGAGCAGGATTGTATCCTTGTTATATGCGAATGCGAGCGCACTGTTTGTATCGACACGTCAGTCATTTCGACGAGATGATCCGACGGCTTTCTCGATGCTGGGGACATTTTCAACGCATATGCTTAGTCGACCATCAACAAGAGGGCATCCATTTGACGTAAGGACTTTGTACAAAATATCCGTAAATACATGTTAGTTGTCTCACTACGCAACGCCAACGTGGTCTCGTTACTCGCGCGCACGCGCACGATACAAGTTTTCGTCGACTCTGGCAATGTAACATTCAAAGGACTCGCGCGGGTAATCGGCTTGCATTGGCGCAAACACCCAATCTATCCATTATTCATTACTCAAGTAGTCGGCACGTTCAAAAGAAACAGACACACAAATGTCAAGTTATGCAGCAGAATTTGAATTCCCTCGCTTGAGCTGTCGACTCATCGAGGCTACTTAAGTGCAATCCTTCTAATTTCAGGGTGCAATAACTCTTTCCCTCCCCTTCATTTTGTTTCTCTCTCTTTCTGCTTGTCGACTTGCAGTATTCTAAAGTACAGTTTTATGTTAAGCGAGCTTGCGAGTGACGTCGCCCGACGCTCTCCAAATCAAAACTGATACGGAATAATTGACTCGCTCGACTCATGTGGAATTTAGTGATTCAATATTCTGCTGCATAAACCACCTGACTATCATTTTTGTCTAGATAATGCATCGAGGAAAGACATAAGATTAAAAGTGTCCTATGACAATGATATCAATTCTCGTCACATGACTAATAGCTTTTCGTCTTACGGTTCTCCGTCATGCAATGGAAATTCGCCGAGCGCCTAGGGTGGATGCGCGAATAAGTGTCTTGAATTGAGAAGAGGAAGCAGAAGACGACGAAAAGAATCCAATGGCTGACTGTTGATTGATTTTTACGAAGACTGGATCGATCGTCAGCTGTGTATGTTGAGCTTTCCGTTTCCTTCCTCGTTAGGTAAATTTTTTCCGTTCAAGAGTCTTCTCGTTCATCACCACGTGTACGATCCATGAGAGTACGCGTGTGTTCGCATGTTTTAATGTATTTAATCATCGACACGAACTTAAATGACAGCGCGCGAGTAAAATTCATGCATTCTTTGAATTCTTACATAACTATAGACATAATTATAAATAATTATACGAATATAAAATGAAGTAGCATAAAATGATAGAAATTATTAAATAAATGTCACCATTCTATATCGAACATTACTGACTACTTTTTTTGGCATCCAAGCTGTACATTTTATAGCCGTCTTTTATGTTTTTCCCCCTTTTCTTGTTATCCTTTAGTTATAAAAACATTTCCTTATTACAAATTTTAGTTATGAAATTGTCCAATTTGTCTTTTGCAATAAACATTCAAATTAAAATGATTAAGTGTTTTTAAATAAATATTATTAGTTTGTTGTGTTTAGATTGCTAGAATTATTTTTTATTTATTTAATGTTTCTTTTACTATTTTTATTCCATTTTTATAATTAAATGACAATTAAAAACAATTTCTTAATTCAAAAAACAAAAATAATATTTTCATTTTGTATTTATCATTGTAAAAGTCCTAAA
>JABFQD010002214.1:0-15776 GCA_022817045.1 Psix sp. ZL-2020
ATAATTTCATATTTCTCAGTCCTGATTTCTTAATCGATAAACAAGTTAAAAGAACTTTTCAAAAATAAGAAAACATTTCATGATTTATTATCTCGACTAATTTTGTAAAATTGGTGATGATTTTTCGATACGGTTTCTGATAATAAATGCATTTTTAAAGTGATGGAAAAAATGATCGCGGTTCGTAACATTTGCATAACTAGGAAATGAAGAAGCGGTAACAGTTTTGTAATCTATTTTTTTCCCGCAGTTTGAAGCGAGATCGATAACACCTTTGATAGTGCAAGTAGTTCAAGTACGCACGGTCTGACAGAGACGAGACCAGGGTAAAACTTTCAGGACCGCGATGCGGCAGACGCGAATCATCGCAAGGCCGCCAGTTTCCAGAAAGCCTATTCGCTAGAAAACACGCGACTTTGTTCCTATTTTCGTAATTCACGGAATCTCGCGTGATTTTTACAGCAACGCAGCCTGGAATACTAAGTACAAACGACCATGATCTTTTACCGTTTCACTTTTTCTATGCTATATGTCATTGACCGAGAAATGATGTCGATCCAACAAATTGTGATTTGAATTTCCCGATTTTTCTAATTCTGACATCAAACAGACTTTGAAGCAGTTCACTTTTTCGCAAATTTACAACAAAAATGTGTTTACGTATTATACAGAAAATGTGTTTATTTTAAATGTATTTCAAATAGAAATATATTTTGTCTCTCAGACATTCGTTCTCTCATTCTTCAACATTTTTTCGTGCATTTATTTTTCTATATAGTTTTATTTTAGTCGGAATTATGCAATTCTTCTACGCAGATTTGAAGTTACACAATGAAAAACAAAGTCGAGAGCATTTAAAAACCTTTTTAACGTGCTCAAAAATTGAGCAACGAATACTCTCTTGTTTATTAGAGAAAGGTATAGTCGATAATAGCAATGTATATCGAGCGGTTAAAGTGAAGAATTAAATTGTAGAAGTAATTTGATAATTGATCGTAGCTGACGCTACAATAAAATAGACCAGAAGGAAAGATTTGCATTTCCGATAAAAGATAAAATGCAATTCCGTAACACTGATTTGAAATGTTAATCCATCAAAAAGCGACGAACAACTGGTTTGGACGAAGGCGTGGACGAACATAAATTGCGCTCCAATATCACTCAGATTTTAATTTTAAAACCAATCATCGAGCGGAAAAGGTAAACAACTAAAACAATCATCGTAAGTTCCGAATTCTCGTCTCTTCTAAAAATAATCAACGAGCAAAAAATGCGACTGCAAATTCGGGTCAAGTAGAAAATATCGCTGCCAAGTAACGCGTTATCTCCAACAAAAGACGTGGCCAAAAATGTGGCCATCGGGTAAGAAGAATTGTTCACCAGTGTCGTCGACCTTTTAGACCAATAAAGTATTTTATTTTGAATGCCATATTGCCGATCTTCATCAGCGAGAATAAATTCTAGAGAATGGAAATTTTTTAACTCGCTCGACCGAAACAATAGGTCAAAGGGAAAAGGAAGGGTTAACAGAGAAAAATAAGCATGAATGGGCACAATCTAGAGCGAGGCATCCTGAAAAGGGTCAGCGCTCCATTGACTCTGTTTTGTCTGAAAGACACGGCGAAATTGATAAATATCGTCCCCTCTTCTTGCTTGTGTCATGACATGAAGCACACAAACGCTCGCGCGTGCGAAGACGCATGAGTCTCTACTCCGGATATATAAAACTTGTTGGCGTGAGACAGTCACGTAGACTCGATCGAGCAGTCACGACGAAACGTACGTTGCCGCGAACGCTTTACATGCAAGACTAATAGGGATCCAGACGTCAAATAGACAAGCGATAAATAACCGCGTACACCTTCGGTAATTCGATGAATTTTAATGACGAACTTGAATCGTGCAAATGCGTCAACAAGGTGCCGACAAAGTGTATTGAAATTAACTGAAGTGTGAAAAGTGTGATAAAAACAAACGTTTAAAAAACGTCGTCTCAGCTGCACTTATTGCAAGATCTTCGGCTTAAGTGGAGATAAATTAAACGTTCAAAGTGAAAACATCGGTGGAGAAGTGAAACCTTCGATTTTGTAATATTTGGAACACCAGAAACAAGATACGCTGAAAAAAACTGCTTAAAAAGCACTTCTGGCTGCTGTAAATCCAAAAAGTCTGTTTGGTTTTGCACGCCGCGCAGATCTATCGCGCAGAGACAACGCAGTACCGCGCCAGATCAACACCGCGGTTTACCGCGCCGAACCGGGATTTCGCTGAAACTGCGTGTTTAGTGTATTTGCGTTGGCGGAGGCCTCAAAAACGTTGAAGGGTTTTCTTTAAAGACACTTTGTACTATTAAGTGCAGTAATTACTTACGGTTTATTTCGTACGTTGTTACTTAAATCAATTCCGGTGCACTTTATAACTGGAAAATGGGCCGACAAGTTAACGGCGAGGTACGCACCAGAAATTTGGAGGAGAGCCCAGCCACTTTGATGAGCTATCTCAAAACACTCGCTGACTTAACAGCTTTGGCGAGCATCATGGCTGTGCAGGTATAATAGTGATTTGCAGCCTGCAGTTGGTATATTTTTAAACACCGTGTGAAAAATGACAAAAAAAATTCAAGTGCAGAAAACCATCTGAGAATTCAGTTTCATCGAAAACACAAATAATCATTAATAGCCAATCGTAAGATTATAACTATTTCATGGAATTATTTTAAAAAGTATTTTAAATTATTTAAATTGAAAAATTTTATTCATTGTAACAATTTTGTTTTGTTTAAATTTTTACTTCTACCGTGCATAAAATAATATATCTGTTGTTGAAATGACAAAATTGATAAAAAATGTTTCTTTCGTTTATTATACATTTTTAGTTGATAAGATTACCAATTATTAAAATTTAAAATGAATGCAACAAAAAATTATAAAAAAAATTGTAAATCAAGTTTTAATGCAAAATGAAAAGAAAAGTTATTTTTTTAATTTTATCATTTTTTAATCAAGACTTGCTACGCAAATTTTATTACGAATACTACAATGATATCAGAGTTATTACTAAAAAGTATTATATTGATTAAACTTATTGTCAAAAAGTTTTTTTTCATAATTAATGAGTGACTCTTGAAAAATTATCACACAACTTTTTGTTTCGTATAACATCAGTTCTTTATCGCATTTGTGCAGAAAATTTATAATCATCATCTTAGTGTTGCGAGTGTTCGTTTCGTAAAACAAACAGACTGTATTTGCTCAGTTGACAAGATCGTTAAGATTATTCAATCTGATTCTTTCTAGTTCAAGTATACGTCGTACATCCGCATATACACAGCATCAAACAACATTGTTTCAGTATTGTTTGTTCAATATTTGTCCGCGCGACCTTAACGTAGGTCGCCACGTTTGTTTACAGACAACGGGTGTTCAAACCAAACTAATCAGAGGTCAAAGAACGCGATTGGTTGTCTGAGGTCCGGGCTCTCTCTGATTGGCCACCGTCTATTTTCATGTGATTGTTATTGTTTATGTCACCGTGTTTATTTATAACCTCATTTATTTGTTTAAAAAATGAATTCTTCCGCTCGATTGAAATGTCAGAACACTTAACATGTCCACTATTAAGTACTATTGAGTTCGAGACGCGTTTTTGTTGACTATAAATGAATCGAAATTACACAAGCTTCCATTATGTGATTCTGGTCTTCGTTAACACGGAACGATTTTCTAATAATAACCAATAGAAACTTCCCCGTCATAATTTTGCTAACAAAAAGAAAAATTGACCTGTTCATTTAAATTTAGAGTCGATTGTTTTTAACTTTTTGTCCGATTAAGGTCTCAAATAAAAAGGGGAGTTATTCGCATACACGAGGTGGCGTACTTTTTTATGTAACTTATTTACAATGAATAAATAAAAAATAGCGCTACCTATTATTGCAAATAAAATATACGTTCGAGCGAAAATTAAGCAATAAATATTGATGAAGATCATTATTGTTATATTGGACAAATGTGCCTATTGCATAATTAAGATAAAACCAACCGACTACTAAAATTACTGTTGTCGATGGTTATATAATTTTGTTTACTTTTTTTTTTAGTCTAACAAGAAATAAAGTGTGCATGCTTTACATGAATTAAAAGTGTCTCATTTTTTCTCAACCTCAATTATTTGCTTATTATTAAGGTCAACGAAATGCATTATAACAAATAATTCACTGGTGAATCAATTATTTCTCGATTGATGAGTGCAGGCTGGAAACTAATTAAATAACATCAAACGTTTCGATGAAATCAGTTTCTTGCGACTACTTATTCGACGACATAATCAAAGAGAAATTGGCCCGTAATCTCGGGGGCTTCTGTGATTTTCAATAGTTTTTGAAATTTTAAATTTCCTCATTTCCAATACACAGAGTTATGCAAGAGAAAAAGACAGCCTCGTGACGAAATATTCTCGTTCCGCAACACGTGGCGGCGACCAATTAATTTTTCTCGAAACACGCAAAGACGCAATTACGCAACTGATCCGATTTTTGAGAATAATTTTATCACTATCTTCCGCATTTATGAATCTTCATATGTTGTTTTGATAAATCAATAATTAAATAAATAAAAAAGAAAGTTGAACTTTTTTTTCATTTCAAATTTTATGTTCGAGTTTTTCTTTTTTAAAAATAAAGAAACAATTTTGATTGTTTGTCCATTTTTTCATTTAAGTTGTTATTTCACAGTGGATCCGCGTCAAAAATATTTTGAAGATAAATTAGAATATAAAATTAGAAAATTATTCATCTGTCACTTAAGTTCAGAAATTAAAAGAGACAGGTCATTCATAAAGTGCACCGTTGCACAACTCCTGTTGATCTGATCGATAATGTATTTACCCTTGACTATTTTCGTGGGATTATTTTTGCCAACTTGATTTGTTTATCAGGTTGTTTAAATTTCGAAGCATCAATTTCATTAATCGTAGTTACTATTCTATTTACGATGTTATACATTAGCAACTCATGATCAGCTCTGTTTATTCGCCGTGGTTTCATCACTATTCGTATTTTTATCAGGAAATCTATCGAGCCCTGTTGTTTTGTTTTTAATCAACCAGTTCGTTTGATTCGGAAAATTTTTATCTTTACTTTTATTCTTCCTTGGTAATTTTCTTAAGTGATTTCATCATTGCAAAAAGAACATGAAACATTTCTTTGCAATGCTCTATAAAATATTTCGAATGAACAGATAAAAATTCCACAAAATTTTAACAATTACAAAATGAAATAAATTTGCGAAAAGAAAAAAATCACTCTGAAATATCCATTAAAACTTTAGTTACTTTTGTTTGACAGATAAAGAATGTTTTATGCTCATGTTTTTCACTGTTGTTTCGCTTTGTTTTTTCCTTCTTCCTTTTTTCCTTTTGCAGAGACTTTCGTTCAATTAAAAGAAAAACATGAACCAAAAGTTTACGTTTCAAATTTAATTTACATTTTTCCTGACTGATTACATGCTTCGCCATTATTTACGTAATTTATATTTTAGTATTTTTTCCCATAAATGAATCTTATTATCGCCCTTAAAACTTCAGCAAACATACTCCAAAGCTTTGCTGTTCTTTGTCTCTATTTATTCATTCCAAAGCCGGACTCAACTGTCTGCACAAAGCGCCGGCACTGAATGGCCGAGGCCTTAATAAGATTTCGGTTGTGACGTGTGATAATAATTACGCTTCTTATCATAAAAACCGCTGCTATCAGAGCTGTAAAAGAAGAAACGGAGAAGTGGTTTTACGCTATCATTAGGGTGGCGCTGCGTTCGGTACGCACGTCACGCGCACACTTCATAATGAGATGGCTTTTTTTCAATGGAAACCAGTATCAATTCAATTTCACGCGACGCGCTTTCGCATTTCATTGATCCGCAAACTCGTTCTCTCAGCGCAATTTTTCATCGACTTTTGGACTTTTCCAATCAAAACTCCTTTTTAATTTTTGACGAGTTTTCATTTCTGGAAAACAAAAATGACCAAGTTGTCACTATTGTGTACCGATTTCATCCATCACAATGTTTTCCTCAGGGTAATTCAATAGAATTCCAAAAATTGTTTGTCGGTTTAAAATTTAAAACTCAACATTTTCAATTTGCGCTTTAAAATTTGAAACTGAGATTTTTAAATTTACATTTTTTTCATCAGTTTATAAAAAGAATAAATTTTGAATATTTTTGTTAACCAACACAAGAACCAACTGTTCATTTTCTTTTGTTTATTTTTTCTCTCTATATCAACTTACAACAAATTTTAAATTTTAATTGATTAATTAATCGTCCCTTTTTTTGGTTACAGTTCAAAAGAATGCTTAACAAGGAGCTGTCTCATTTCTCCGAATCATCCAAATCAGGGAATCAAATATCCGAGTACATTTGCAGCACCTTTTTAGGTAAGTCAAAGTATACAGGTTGACAATCTATATTTATATATATTAGTGTCAACGAATTTTCGGTGTTACGCAAACAAACCTAGTGACGTCACGAGCCAAAAAGGTGAAAGCGTTGTCTCACGAGACAAACCAAACTTTCTCTCAAACGCGTAATCGCTGATTATTCTTATCGGCCCGATTCGATTATTTGCAATTTCAAGAAAGATCCCTTCGATAACGTCAACCTAATCTGCCGAATTATCACTTTACAAAAAAAGTTAAATCAACATTCAACATTTAACTTCACAGTTGAAAGAACCAAAATTAACGTTTGTCTTTTATTGGAATGATGTTGAAATGATATATTCAAATTAAATTTGAACCGAGACTAGAATTTTTATCGCCGAGGAAATTCCCGGTAAAATTTCGAATTCAACATGCAAATGAAATTTGAGTTGGTTTGATTTGCACGAGCTCGATTTTTGGATTCAATTATTTGGTTTTCACAGTAAAAGTGATTATTTATCAGCGATAAGGAGGAAAAATCTCTTGACGTAACTTTCTGACAGATTAGCATTTACGGAATGAAATTGCGATTGAAAGCTAATATATTCATGAGGCTAATATCGCTTATAATATCTTATCGGTCGTGAGTCAATAAATAATCTCGACGCTGTTCGCGAGTACTGATTTTCCCTTAATCTGGATTGCCGAATGCGAAGCTACGTCGCGATAACGACAGTCTTGAGCATGTTTGTTTCTATTTTAACTGCAATTGGATAAGTGTATTATACCTGTCTCGATAAACGTTCTTCGAGCTATTATTACTGCATTTTTCAAACAGTAATCGCGCCTTTGTTTTTGTCTTGATAATAACGCTATCTCAATCATTATAAATAAAGAGAAATCATATTTGCTTTTACTATGAAAAATAGTATATGAGGTTACATAAGTTACGAGCGAAGAAATGAGTAGCGCCGTACAACTGTCATTTTTTATTAGACCTGTCAATGAATTCATGAAAAATTACTTTGGTATACTATTTTGTTATGAATAATAATGTAACTAATATTACATTGTAACTCGATTACAATTTGGTTCTAATCGTTGTTTAATTTTTAGTTAAAGAATATGGGTCAATATTGTAAAATGTAAACATATTATAATAATTGTTTTTTTTTTTTTGGTTATTTAAATTATTTATTATTTTAAATTCTATTCGAGTAAATTTATTACAAAAAAAGAAAGAAAAATACGTTAGAGTAGATTTATAAAATGATATAGATACTTTAGATTGACAGTAAAGTCCTTTTTATTCGCAAAACGTTGTAATGCAAATGAATTACTTTTGAAACATAACTTACGCAACCATGTTTATTTCAAAATAATGTTGAAGCTAGTATGTTTTAATATGGCTTTGTTATTATTAAAAAATATTGAATTATATTTAACTAAATTTGTTTTATCTTCGAATTTTTTGTTTTACAGATTAATTTAATTATTACGATTTCAGTAAACTGAGTTAATGAAAAATATTAATTGGATTAGTTAGTTTTAATATCAATTTATGATGGAATTTAAATTAACATTGAAGCTTATTAAATTTTTAAATTTATTATTGAACTAACTTATGAAATTAGTTAAATTGAACTTTTTTAATTAAAAGCCAAAGTAAAAAATGCATATAAATACAAACCTATTTTACACAAAAAATTACCTATAGGTATTTGTAATAAATGAACATGTATATAAAACTATAAGATGTAACGAAATAAAAAATACAAAAAACGTTGAATCACATAAATTTACTATTATTTAAATTTTTTATTGTTATATATAACTGTTACATATATAAATATTTCATCAAACTCATATTCAAAATAAATATGCAAATAACTGATTCAAAGAAATGAAAAATATATGGACCATGTAAGATTGCTTTTTACAAGAGCTAACTAGTAAGACTATTTTGATATTTCTAAAAATAATATGATACTTGAATAACAAAATTCTATAAACAACGGTTTTTCCACAGATAAGCAGCAAGAATTAGATCTGCCATCATTACGTATAGAAGATGGGGTGGCCGCGGCTGGAAGCGCAGACGCGCGGGCAGCCAAGAAAAAAGACCGTGCACAAAGAGGGCCAGCTGCAATGTCACACATAAGCGGCGTAAAACGACCGCTAACGCACACCAATAGCTTCACTGGCGAACGAGTACCTTTGCATGGTGTCGAAACACCCCACGAGGAGGAACTTGGCAAGGTAAAATTGTGGAAAGAAGTCGTACAAAGATAATTCAAAATAATAAATGAAAGACTTCTTCGAAATGAAAAATCAAAATAAGCATTTCAAATAAAACGAGATCAAAATAAGCATAATATAATGCTTAAAATATGTATCACGCAAAATAGATCTGGGATTCCCCTTTTTTTAACTTTATGACTATGCAAATGAGTATCATGTATTTTTGCGTTACAAAAATATTTATCGAGATGATTATTTGCAGTTACTCTCAGATATCGACAAGTGGGGCATCGACATTTTTAGGATAGGCGAGCTGAGCAACAACCGACCGCTGACTTGCGTCGCATACACGACCTTCCAGAGCCGCGACTTGCTCAAGTCCCTCGCGATCCCACCGAAGACTTTCGTCACCTTCATGATGACGCTCGAGGATCATTACGTGAAGGATAATCCGTTTCACAATAGTCTCCATGCAGCTGACGTGACTCAATCCACTCATACTCTGCTCAACACTCCTGCACTAGAGGTAAATTTAATATATATACTGAATTTGGAACCGTTTTCAATTATGCAAATAGCGCAGCAAGGAATAATCTATTTTTCCATATTTCTTATTTACATTTGAAAAACGTTCAGAAACTGCAGCTAACTGCTGAAACTCTGTTTTCAAAATTGTACTTCAAAATAACAAAATTAATGGAGTCGTCTTTGTATTACAACAAAGAAAATGGAATATTCCGTTTTTATTATAGAACGTTACTATTGAAATGGTTTTTTTATTATTATGTAAGAAGCAAATAATTGGTACTAAGTTAGTACATCAACTTGAAAATAGTTTTTTGCGAGTCACGTAGATGTTTACCTTCCAAAAAAACTTAATAGGCCGGAGGGCTGCCAACATGTTTTGTCTCTGAGGGAGGTGAAATACTAATTTTTTTATGTGTATCGGCAAATGAAATTATTCGTTGAGTAATAATTTTCGTCTGCCACGATAAATACTTTGTTATTTCATTCTAAAAATGCCTGGAAAAATGTCTCTGAATAAAAATCTCATTTCTCGCGAATTCTTTGTTGTCATCGTAAAAACAAACTCTAAATGTTCGTAGTCATCTTAAAAGTAACACAATAACAATGAAATTTCACAAACAATTTATCTGATGAACTATATTTTCAGTCTGTATTTACTCCGCTGGAGATCACTGCGGCGTTGTTTGCCGCAACGATTCATGACGTGGACCATCCAGGTCTCACAAATCAGTTCCTCATTAACTCAAGTGAGTATATTTTATCCGCCCATTTTAAATGAAATCACTTTCTCATTTAAAATGGTATATTTTCGTATAGCTTCAAAACACTCAAAAATAACATTCCTATTACTATAAACTTCGACAATGATTAATGATAATAGCGCCGTTAAATCATGTCAGCAATAAGTACCCGTTCCTTATTTAGAATCTCTCATTAAACTCTTTGTCTTCGTGAATTGTTTGAAAAATAGTTCTAAATCTGAACATGTAATAAAAAATTTTTGTTTTCCAGGCTCTGAATTGGCTCTGATGTACAACGACGAATCGGTACTGGAGAACCATCACCTCGCAGTAGCGTTCAAGTTGCTGCAAAATGAAGGCTGTGACATCTTTGTAAACATGGGTCGGAAGCAACGACAGACCCTGCGCAAAATGGTGATCGACATGGTACTCTCAACAGACATGTCGAAACACATGTCGCTGTTGGCCGATCTCAAGACTATGGTTGAAACTAAAAAAGTCGCTGGCTCAGGAGTGCTGTTGCTGGACAACTACACCGATCGCATTCAGGTACTAGAGAACCTGGTGCACTGTGCCGACCTCTCTAACCCGACGAAGCCATTGCCTCTTTATCGTCGCTGGGTCGATCTCCTTATGGAAGAGTTCTTCCTACAAGGTGACCGCGAACGTGAGAACAACATGGATATTAGCCCCATGTGTGACCGTCACAATGCCACAATCGAGAAGTCCCAGGTCGGTTTCATTGATTACATTGTCCATCCACTTTGGGAGACCTGGGCGGACCTCGTTCACCCAGATGCTCAAGAGATTCTCGACACCCTTGAAGAGAATCGGGACTGGTACCAGTCAATGATCCCTCCTTCCCCACCTGCAGAAGAACATGAACAGGATGCTGCACAGCAACAACCATCTGAGAGGATCCACTTTCAGGTATATTATTGATTTGGTAGAATTTGGTATTGATATTTTTTTTGTAATATTATTGATGTACTTGAAATCATATGGGTCAATACTTTTGTAAATTGATATGTGTTATGAAAGTTTGAAAAGTTATAATATATAGATATTTTTAGAATACGCCACCTACAATTAAAATATATGATAGATTTTGATTAAGAATTAAAAATAAGTTATGCATTGTTAACTTAATTAAAATTTGTGTAAGTAAAAATGTTTTTTAACTTATAGGTGACTCTTGAAGAAGGCGATGAATCTGGTGAAGCAGCGGAGAGTGGAGGTGGAAGTGAAGGGGGCGGTGAAGAAGTACCGGGAAGTGAGGAGGGGGTAAGCGAAACGGACGAAATGGACGGCGAGGCTGGAATGTGACGGAGGCTGGCGGGAATTTTCAAGAAACTCCACGAGAAGGTGCAGCAAACGTGGTGGCGCGTGCGTCAGTGACCCCGGGAGCTGCCCGACTGCCGAGCCGACGACCGGTGGCTTTGTTTGTCGGCACGTCGTTACTGTTGATTTTGAGCGGGCGCGCTGGAGCGTGACCTGCATAACGAGGAACGAATGCAAGCGAACAACCGTCAGAACCAAAAAAAACTAAGAAAACCAAAAAAAAATTTAAAAAATCTAATAAAGTTTTGCAGAAAATAGTTTTTTTGCAAAAAACAAAAAAAAATTCGAGATGAGCGGAAAACTAAGAAAGTACCGTTGATAAAAAACCAACTAATCGTGCCGCGGCTGGTCCGCGGCTCGACTGTTAGAATCTCATCGAGTACCTGGCTAAGGGAGAAGATGGCCCGACCAATCATGAGGCACGATCTGTCAGCTCTCATCAGCCAGTCGTACTCGGGCGCGAGCCGATTTTCGAACATATCAGGGGAGACTCGGGGAGTCCCCGCCAGGGGGATTCGTCGGTCACGGCGCGCGACCGTCAGGGGGCGGGTACCCCATGGCGCGCAAGTGCGCAGAACTGAGGGCCACGACTGGACAACGCGAGCATTCGAAGGGTCGAGCTGAGGGACGAGGCGAGACAAGCCAAAAAATACCGAAAAACGTGATGTGTGTGTGCGTGTGTGTGTATGTGTGTGTGTGTGTGTGTGTGTAAAAGAGAGGGAGAGGAAAAGAAGAGAATTGTGTGTGGGTATGTGTGAGAGAGCGCAAGAGCGCATGTGCGATAGAACAAATAGTTCTTTTTAACCAAAGAGTAACGTTAGTCCTCTAATCGTGTAAGTCGAGCCAACGTCGTGTGTCCTGGGCTTTTTAGGATGCATAGCGCGTAGATTAGATGAGTCAGATCGATGTGCAAATCCGCTTTTACCCACTCAAATGCTCAAAGAATGGTTACAGGTGGCGCGCGAGTGCCGCGACGTGAGCGCCCTCGCGTGAAGCCAGTCATCCTTTCGTTTTGTATTCTGTCGCCTCCTCGCGGTAAAACGGAAAAGCTGCCGAAGCTGAAGCAGGTAGCGCTGACGTAACCGTAATTCGTAAGGACGCAAGCGACCAATGAATTTTATGTGCGAAGATGCAGACATTGCATTCATGGTATTTAACGAGACAAAAGAAACACAAGCAAAAGACGATAAAATATGTATCTGTGTTGTAGACGTTGACTTATAGTAAGTGTTTGGTGCTGGTCATCAAGTTAAGGATTTCGATCGCGGATAGCTTTTAAGCGAACTTCAAACGAAGCATACCCGTAGGTTTAAGTAATCCGAATACACAGGCGGCGCTGCGTCGCCGCTGACTATGTCGCCATCTTCACAACCAGGAATCCACTCCTCTCCCTTCCCCCTCCCTTCCTTGTAATTTTATGCGCTAATTTAAACAAATTGTCCTTTTTCTCAATTATTTCGATTTTTGTCATTTTGTCATTGGCATAAACACATACATATACACAAAACTGATTTCCATTACTGACAACATTTGCTTTTTTATGATCGTTGTTGATGACGGCTAGGGAGTTTGCAAGCATTGTGATAATGAATCGAAACGTTGACGTCGATTCAGAGAAAAGTGAGAGATACTGACGGGTCGGCTAAGTCGCGTATTATAATATGTTGTCACGATTTGTTGTTGACGGACATTTCCTTGTGCTTTGGGACTGCTCTAACGATTCAACATTTACATGAGAGCATAGTTATTACCGATGATTTAACAAAATGTGTAATTATTTAAATGAATACAATGTGTTTGATTGCTGGACAGTTAAATAAACATGTATTAATATCGTGTAACCCTCATACGAGATATATATGTGTAATAAAAACATATTTATTGTCGGAAACTTCTGTCTCTTTTTATTTACTTCAGGCTCCCTTCTGATTGTTTTCTTTAGTTCCATATTTAAATTCTTCGTTTATTCAATATTAATTAACGAATACTTAATTAATTTTCTTTCATTATAAAAAGCGACGAGACTTTAGGCGGAGAAAAAGCAGATTGAAGAGGAATTGAACATTCCTGTGGTTATTGATATAGTTCAAAATATCTGGAATGACTAAAGTTGTAGCAGGGAAAATTGTTTCGTCCTTTATCACCTATGGCAGCAGTACAAGCCAGCATAAATTTTCTGCGGTATTGAGGAGGAAATTATCGAGACCTGTCCAAATTCACTTTGATAACTTTTTTTAAATAATTGATTGATTTGGAGTTGAGAACGACTGCTTATGTTTCTTATTGAATTATTAATTTAATCAATTTCATTTTTGTCCGAATAGACTTAATTTTGTTACTAAAGAGTTAAGTGTATATGTAATATCATGTAACTCTCAGACAAAAATGTGTAATAAAATGTTTATTGTTAGAAATTATTGTTTTTTTTTATCAAGTTTCATTAAGTTTTATAGAAGATATAAAAAGTTATATTCGAACACTTTTTATGGTATTTTTACAAATGCCAAATTTTCTATTTGTAATAAATTATTTAGAGGAGATTATGTGAGAAATTTTCTCTATAAATCTAATAAATTCAAGCACCCGTGCAGAGCACGTGATTGTAGCTGGTGGGTGTATAGTAGGTGTATAAATAATGGAATAAATCTGTTAAATAAGAGGCTACGAAAAAGGTATTGAATACATCGAATAAACCAAACCACTACAAAGGAAAAGGTTAATCTTAAGCAGTTCTTTATACGTAATGTAATTTCTGCTAGAATAACTTTTAGCAAAAAATTCAATTATAAAATGAAAACTAATGAATAATTTATTTATTATTCGTGTATCAATATTAATAATGTAAAATGTTAATGAGATCGATATTATTTCATATATATTATCAAAAAACCTATTGATGAAATTTACGTGTAGAAATTAATTAAAATAATAAGTAATAATTAATACTGATATTATTAATATTAACGATTATAAAATGTATGATCAGAATAAATTATTCTTGTGAATTAGTTTTGTTTTTAGTTTAATTTATTTAATTATAATGACAAATAAAAGCAAACCTGTTTTCAGATAATTCCACTGAAGAGAAAAATATGACGAATTGTTAGAAAATCTGAATTCGAAATTCCCCCAGAGACAAATGATATTTTCGGACAAAGTTAACCTCGAAAATCGACCTTGGTAGAAAATATCCAGGTAAAAGTAGGAAAAATTCATCTTTCACCTGAAAGCAGATAGCTCAAATCATCAAATAAAAATTATGTTAAACGATGCAAAGATTGAGAACGGCGTAGACGGTTATAGCATTTGTATTTAAAAAAGAAAAAGACAGCGCTATAGACACGGAAGAGAAATCTGTATTATCTAGTTCAATCTGGCACTTCTGGACTCCAGTGTCCGGTAGTTGAACAGTAGACTACTGGAATAGCAACAACAGCGGAGTAGCAGAAGTCAGAAGTTGGGAAAACAAAGTGTGTAATGACAATGAGGACAATGAGGTAAGGTCTGTAAAGCGTATGACAGTGGAAGGCTAAACTGCTATAAATATTAGGCATAGTGACAGAGATAGCAGATAACGGCGATATTTGAAATAACGGTTAACGGCTTTGAAGATGATAAAACAGGTTTCTGTGTTATGATGTCGACTTATGATAAGTATTGGATGTTGGTTATCGATTTAGAAGATTTTATATTTTCTAAAATTTTAAATTATGAACTGTAAAGACTACACAAATATTTCTATCTGGCCCTTTTTTTAAGATGCATAAACATATCGGCTTGTCTTTGTTATGTTCATGAATCGCCAAAATACTTTAATACTTTCAATAATTTTCTTTGGAAATTTTTGTAGAGTAAATTGTTTGAATAAATAATCAATAAAATTGTTTGAATAATTTTTGTAGAGTGTATTTGTTCATATTTATGAAAATTATGAATATGAATAACGTGTTTGATAATTGGGAATTTGGTGTGTATTAATATCATTTACGTAATAAAAACATTTTCATGAAGAATTTCTCTATCCTTTTTTATTCTCCTAGAACTCCTTTGAGAGAATTTTTTTTTTTTTATTTAAAACTTATTTATTTCAATCATTTTCAACAAAGTAGAAAATTTTCTGAAATTTTAATCTTATTTTAGAACGAATCTAAAACGTACATTAGAAATACAAGAAATGTAATAGAGTTTAATTTTGAATTGTTGATTTAAAAATATTTACAATTAAAATTTTTTTATTTTCATTTTCTTAAAACTTAAGTTTAAATAAATGTTTTTAGTGATTCAACTAATTATTAAAATAATAAAGTTTTAAGAATAGCAAACAGGAAGAAATGAAAATGAATAAAAAACTTTAATTTTATTTATAGAAACAGGAAGTATGATTAATTTTTTTACTGATTAAAATCATGTTATCTTTTTCAGTGAATCATCATGTATCAACGATGAAGTATTATATAAATTATTTCATCAGTCTATCCTTTTTTTAATATTATAATAAGAAATAACTT
>JABFQD010002215.1:0-15774 GCA_022817045.1 Psix sp. ZL-2020
TTGCTACATGTTTCATATTTTCAATTTTATTAAATAAGCTTGATTTGTTCAATCAAAAACATAACTTCACTTTTTCTTTTCACGATCAATTCGTCTAGTTAATTAAAGCATTTTAAATATTGACAATATTATAATCTCTTGATTATTGTATTCTTATAAGTGCACATTATGTAATTAGCCAATAATACATGTATCTTCGATGCACATCCGTGTCTTCAAGTGAAACAAAATATATTTGCATCTTTTTTTATTATTCTAATTGAATGGTTTTTTTATTCTGATTAGATCCTTATTATCAAACTAGGGTATATTGCTGGTAGTATAAGTTTCTTAACGTGAAAATCTACATTCATGAATAAACTTGATTAACTTTTACTTATAAATAAATGTTTCATTTGATATTAATTGATTTCATTATAACACACATAATATGATATATAAGAAATTCAACAAGATGATAATTTTGATTTTGACAGTCTCACCTCAACAAATCATTAAATATGAACTAAGCATTTACAAAAATAAATCTTGAGACTAAATTGATAAATTTAGAGTGAATATATGTTTAGTGAAAGAGAAAACAGACAACGGAAGGTCGTGATTAATAAACTATTAATAAAGTGTATGACTCTAGGAGAGAGCAAGTATATACGTCTACTAGAAGCGAGAAAAGGAAGGAAGACAAAAAATAAAAGAAGGAAAATCCTTGAAAGAGCGACATGTATTTACGCGGAGATAAATGAAAATGGGGAAAAGTGAGCGAGATATCACGTTCGCGAGCAGATCTACATCAGCCACTTTGCTCAGCTTCACAGTTGCAATTTCAAAGTGCTTTGATTGGCTCGGCCAAAAATTAACGTTGTTGTGCTCACCTGCTGTACCTAACAATTTGTAAAACCTATATTCTAGATGGAGCTGTGGCGCTTTCGACTTCATTGGTTCCTGAAAGCAGCAATAAACTTTCGTTAGTCTGATTGTTGAGCAGAAAAGGCATTATGTAACCGACAAATAAGCCGTTCGAAAATATCAATATAACGCGAATGAAAAGTGTCTTCAGTCGAACTTATCTTAACTTAACAAAAATCTATTATTTATCATAGCAACGCAGATAATGTTCATCAGATTATAGTTATCAAGCCCAGGAGCGGCATTTAAGGGCGCAACTGATTTGGCGTTAATTTCAAACAAGACTGATTTCAAAGTTAAACTGAGAACAAATAACAATTCGAATCAAAGTATCTAATTTGAAGCCAAACTTACCATTTTAATAGCTACATGCTCATTGTTATAAAGGTTTTTGCCTGTAAAACAAATAATAATATTTATTAATAACTGATTCGTCGAGTATAAAGAAAATCATTTGTGAAGCATCAAGGTAATATAATTATTTCTAAACTCAATTTTATGAAAACTTTCGCTTGGCACAACGTTTGCGTGATCGTGTTATTCATTCATTCAATTAAACGGTTACTATATCTCGTTCATTCAGACCTTCTTGTAGACGCTGCAATCATAATGTATATTGTTTTTTGTGCAGCGCAACTTTTTTGAAACGGTTTTCCACTTTCAACAGTCATTTTTCACGCAGCGTAGAAAGAAATGCGAACCGGTGCTAAGTACACGCCTGGCGTGTAATTTGCACTTCAAAATTGATGGGTAATCATTAAGTGCGCAGTCGAATAAATCTAATAATAACTTGAACAAGAAACATCCAAGAAGGTGCTTTTGGACTTTTTTATCAGCTCAAACAACGATCTTATAACAGTAATTAAACATGCCAATGACTTATTGATACAATCATTACTTCACTACAAATTAATCCAGTCGAGTCACGAGTGTTTTCATTTGTTTGTTAAAACGCAATCAAATCACATCCAAATGATGCGTTTATTTGTTGACGTCAAAAATGTACAATAATAATTATGTACGATTGTTATATTTCAGTATTATTGTTTCACTCGGTTGCAGACGAAAGAAAAGCAGGAGAATAGACATACTTTTATTGGAGTTTCGTTCTGAAACATAGGTCGGATATGCATGCGCGCCGCGAGGGAAAGTTGCGTATCTTTTGCAATTCACCGCGATTCTTCTTTTTTGACTTTCCCTCGTGTGATAAAGCTAGGAGTGTTTCTTTAAAGGGATCGCCTCGAGAAGCGCTGTTTCGAAGGGTCTTTAATCAGCGCGGTTTCAATTTGTCCAAATCAGTTTATTTTTCAAGGCGAATCTGTTAGTAATAATAGTGTAAAAGAGACAGAGAATGAAATTTAATGAAAAAGACCGAGAATGAAAGGTTGCGTAATTTGAAGACAAATGTAAAACAAGTGTGTGAAAGCTGGTCCACGTTTGAGATATGAACGGAAGCCATTCAATGTTTGGATCAACATTGTATTGGAACCGCGCGACCGTGGAACCTTCTTCCACGGTCGCTCTTTGAGGGTTCAATAAATCCATGTTTATTTTTAGCCACGGAAGATTGGAACACTGAAACTATTCAACAAATCAAAGTCGAACTAAAACAAATAAAGCCGAATCAAAATGGAAGTGATATAGATGTATATATAATTATATATCACTGTGCATACTTAGAGTTAAATAATAATGGCAAAAAAAAGCGAATGAAAAGTGCGAGATGGGAATCGGTTGGTGCACAGTAATTATAAACGCAGGAATAACAGGAATATTGTGTTGCGATGCAACGTAGATATCTCGCAAAAGACAAGGTAAAAGGGAAGCCCTTTTTTCCGAACAATATCTTGGTACTTGACAAATGAGGGTGCGAGTGCGAACGAACAAAAATTCTCAAGCTATCGATTTTTCTTTTTCTTTTTTCTCCGGATAATTGCGAGTTTCCTGTTTCAATCGATGTTTCTCGTCCTGTTCGTTTCTTCCAGGTCTCAAAATTTCAACTATCTAAACAAGTGACGAAGTGGACGTAATTGATTTATTGACAAACACTGCCAAGACGAAAACGTCAAGTTTGTTCATTTGTGCGCTTTTCTACGGACGACCAGGTGGTGCGACGAACACACACCGGTAACCGACTTCTGAACCCACATGCTGGCGCGGCGCTTGCGTGTGTGCGTGTAATCCTCATATATTTGATGTATAAAGTATGTACAAGCGACGTGTCTCTCAGTCGGTTCCTCGACCGGCGTTCACACGGTGCTGCGACCTCTTTGCCACTCCGCTTCTTCTGCTTCTTCAGTCGACTTTTTCACAGAGTGTAGCGAGACACTACGCTCTGCCATACTGCGTCCGAATCGCGCGCCCCTCCCTGCCCCCCCCCTCCCCCCGTATGCATTTATCCAACCACCTTTTGTCAGCTTTTCACTGGCTTCCCTTGCATTTTTACGCTTTTCTGCTTATTCACCTATTTCGAAAACCCTCACTCGTGATCATTTCCGAACTGTTTACAATCGCGTCAATGAGTAATTTATATTTATTTATTGTTTCTCATTCCAGTCCAAACAATAAGTGCTTTTCATTGTTTATGTTTATTTCAAATCACTCTGTGAAATGACTTTTTAGCCTTTCATTATTTCATTCGTCAAACATATTGATTGCAATTAATTCATCTAATTAACGAAGATAAGAATACAGAGGATGAAAACGGTATTCTTAAGGAAGTTGCAAAATTTCGAATCGGAAGTTTCGCAACAGTCAAAGCTTGAATACTTCAAGCTTATCATCACTGGGTGATTGCAAGTATCGATTGGTTTTCCCAGGTGTTCGATTATGTAAGGTTACATTCGTAAACTGCCAAACAATATCATGACATACCGAGCTAGGCGCTTCATCCAATAAAGCCGGAACTATCGACAAAGAAGGCACGCGAGATTAGTTTATTAAAAGCACGACTTTAAAACGATCATAGATGCTGACCGGATTAAAAAGTCGTCAACGTTGCTACTTCGTACATTCTAACAGGATGACGGTCCACTGATGGCTTCCGTCATGCCAATATTATTATAAAAACCAGGTTTACATTTCACTTTATTGAACATTTTCTCTCTTTTCAAGTGGTATTCTATGCTGTTAGCAAATTACTGCCATCTATGTATCCCTACCAAAAGCAAATTTGACTTCATATTTTGATCAAAATCAATTCATTTTCTAATGAAAGATGCAACGTTCAAATTAGTCAGGCAAATGTCTAAACTGCGAAATCAAATTTTCTATATATTTAAGATACATAAAGAAATGTATTTTACCATTTTCATTTGTCCGGTTTGCAATGCATTACAATGTTGCCAAATACTTGCGAACAAAATTGTTTAAAAAATGACGTTACGTTTTTAGTGGACTAATCATTATTTCCCAAAAGATTCAACAAAACGTTCTTTTTAGCGGACACATTTCAATTGCAGTTATCAATAAAATATTACCTTAACCTATTTACGTTTATCTAATTTATTCAATTTTTGCAATTTATACCTTTTAACCGTTTAATATTTGAATTAATGAAATGATAAATAAATAAATTGCAACAAAACTGCTTCTAACAATAGAGAAATCAATTATATCAGTTTGAATGTATATAATGATTCGAAAATAGATAATGAAACGAGTAAAAGCCAACTTATAGCAAAATTGAATATTCGGACGCAAGACTATTCTTTTCCAGAAGTCATAGACGCATTATTTATACGTGGCATTATCAACTTACAAGTTGGAGTTCAAGTTGCCAAGCAGTTGAATTGGAGTTGACACCGGACTTACACAAGATTCAACTTACAGAATTGAGCTTAGCATAGGTGGCGTTAAATCATCTTGAAAAATGAATTTTGTCACTTTGGATTCACTCGGAGCGGACTATTCAATTTTCAATTCAATTACAAAGCACAACTAATTTTCATGATTAATTTAATGAGTTTTATATGGCAATATTGGATTACGATGTGTAATCATGTAAAACTTATTACTTACTCTGAGATTACGCAATTGCACGATTTAATTAACAAAAAATGTCGTTTTCCAATAATACATACCGAAGGTTTCTTTGCTTTGCAATCCCTTACCACTTGGATCGATAATTTTCTGTCTAAAAAAGTACGTTCTTTTTATTAGATGAATTGGAATTATTTTGAAATGTTAATTCGCTGTTGATCAGCACCTTTTGAATTTGAAGTGTTTTATTCAATCAAATCTATTTTCATTTCTGTATATACGAGTTCAAATTGCAATATCAAAAAAGACTTGTTTAATTTTAGACAACAACATGTTCGAATAAGAATAAAAAAGAAGTTGGAAACTGGCTTGTTATGATATTTGGAAAATTCAAAATTCAAATATGTTGGAATGAAACAGCTCTAGAGTGAGAAAGCAATAAATGAACTTTGCCCATTGCATTAAACCCAATTGTTTATTTGAATCTTTTTTGATAGTTGGGTCAAGCTCAGACAAATGCAATTATATTTATTGAAATATGACTTTTTCATTATTCTTGTAATAACAATCTCGACCCATCGTCCAATTTATGTAACTGCAGTGTACATTTTTATATCAAAAAATCACATCCGCGCTTCGCTGAATAAATACACACACTTCTCATATATACGAATATTCTGCATCATCTTTTTAGATCCCAGGTGTCGCGTCGTGCTTTTTCTTGTCCGACACACATCATCAATTTAGAAGCTACTCTTGCAGTGTTCGTTTTATTGAAAAATATTTGCCCCTTCAAAACCGAGTTTATTAATAAGAAAGACAAACATTAACAATAAACGTATTCATTTACATAATTTGTAGTTATCGAAACCAACATTTTCGTGGCTTTCGTTACTTTTATTTCAAAATATATGTTTGGAAAACTCCACATATCGACCTTTGTGAAAAAATAAGCCGAACACCTGGCATTCACAAAGAAAGCACGATTCAAACGGATATCGCTTGAACTTGGATTTCGTACATTTACTCTTTCATATTTCTCTCCTTTTCTTTTCTATATGTAACGATACAATATTATTCTTTATGATCGATTGTTTTCAAGTTTTAATACAATGCACGTGATCCTTTTCGTGTCTGACGAGGATTTCATATATTTTATGCTAGAAAAAGTTTCAAGTTTCCTATTATGTTCAAAGAATCGTCATAATCGCAATCTCGTCATTAACTTTCATTCTAATTTTGTTCTAATTTATATTTCTTACGAGACCAATTATATTATTCCACAAAACTGACTTTACAACATTTGAATTCATTTTTAAACAAACAATATGACAAAAATGATCATTGTAAAACCAAAATTTGTCCCCACTCTTTTACTGAAATACTAGTTTCATTTATTAATAAATATAATTATATATAAAAGAGAGAGAGAGAGAGAAAAAAAAAGAATTAATCCGTCGTTATAAAGCGTTTGGAAAAGAAGATTGTCTGATTACTTGGTTATTATAGGCGCGTACTGGTACCCGTACCCTGACCTACATTTATCAACATATTTACACGGCCTAAGACCGAGCCTACGTCTACGATTGTTACACGGTCGATCGTCCTACCGCATAGTTTGTTCGCATCGACTGTGACCGCGTTCAGAAAAGTGTCCAACTCAAATCTCATGAATTATTAAATTATACACAAAAAAGAATCTCATTTGAAATGTCTCGACCACGTGACCAGTCGGTCAATCAACTCTCAACACTAAACAACAATAGCGTTTCAACCCTATGAATCATCATGTTTTTGACTGATCACAAATCCTGGACCTTTTCCTTTCAAAAAGAAAAGTCTTTATTCGCGCCATATCTAACAAACTGTTGCACATATTTTCATTTAAAAGAAAAAGAAATGAGGTCTTGATTTTGTATCAAATAAAAAAAAGAAATATGTTGATATTCGAAGACGGAATATCATAGTCTTTTCATATCAAATAGGAGAAGCTCGTGCCATTTATTTGGAGGCTGAGATATTTATACGTTGCTCCGCTTCTTCAAACACCTAATGAGCGCACGTTTTGCATCAAATTATCATTGTTGTACAGACTAAGATTTGACGTAACTATGCTTCATTAACAAGCAGATATTGTTTATCAAAAACTATTACGACTCAATTTTGAGACTAATGAAAACGTAGAATGTTTGCAGAGGAATCTGAATGAAAAAAAGAATGAAAAAAGGATAATTTCGCAAATGACACGTTATTTGATAAACAAATTGTTTGTTGTCTTTATTGTTGTTTGTTTGGTAAACAACAATTGGCAGCAACATTTCTCTGAAGCGCTTAGTTTGAGCGACGAAAAAATGAAGAAGCAAAAAATATGAACGATTTGAAAAGGAGCAGTTTATTTCAAATCTTAGAGAGAAGCAATTACAGTTGCGCAACGGCTGGTGATTAAGTCGCGGACTTTCTCATTGTTCGTCGCTTTCACCGCGAACTCATTTCTCCATCGCGAAACGAAGTGTCCGATCGGCGAGTTGAAAACGAAACGGTGAATTTGATCAGCGCGTGTCAATAAGTCGAAATCGAGGGCGAGTAGAAATGGTTAAATTATTTATAATTTCGTTGGCTTCTGTAGTCAGCGTTCGTCAATTTAGGAAGACAAAGACAATTACAAGCAAGAAATGTGATTCATTTGCATCGCATTTGCCACGAGGCTTGATTAATTGATGCTAATAATCATCGATCGGAGCGATTTATTGTAGCCGATGGATAGACTTGTCGTCGGCATAATGATCCCATTAATTGGCCGGTCAATCGGTAAACAAGGGTAATCCGCTGTGCTTGTAAAGCAGTCAGTTTGACTTTTCGGGCCCGAACCTGCGTCGTTGGAGTGCGCGGTTATCTTCGTGAGTCATGGCTCGCGGTGATTCACGTGGTGTAATAAGCCAATGAGAGGAGAGCAAACTAAATTCGCAGTTTGAAAATTGTTCGATCACAAATGGATGATCTGCGACATAATAATCTGGAACACGGCGGTAAGATAAACACACAGGTATCTCTTCCGATGACGTAGCAGATGCAAAAGCTTTGTTTCAGCTGTAGTTCCAAGTCTGCGGTTCTGCCGACAAACTTGACCTATATGTGTGCGTCGACTTTTGAAAACACCAGCAGCAACTGTTTCTGACTCGGCGACAGAGAGCAGCCCGTGGGAGGGGATGAAGGGGGAGGAGGCAAAGAGAAGGACCGTGGCGTCTGAGTCACTTGCGGTATGTCTGAGTTGCTACGCGCGCGTGTATATATAGCCAGGACGATGTAACAACACACATGTACAAGGCGCTATTTGATTGGCTCGTCACACTCGGCTGCGATCGAATTTAAAAATACAAGCTTGGACTGGACAAGCGCGACGAGATACCCGGAGACGGATAAAGCCGGCTGATCGGCGACAATTGTCGCGAGACGGTTTCTCGGCACCAATGGGGCGCGAGCATTTTCGGGCGGTGTTTCAAAACGCTCGTTTTTTCCTCACTTTTTTGAATTTCTCAGAATAGTCGTGGGAAAAATGCCAAGAGATGCGCCCTCTAGGGTGAGAAGGTGTGCGACGCAGACGGCGCGAGCAAGACGCGCTCACGTATGCGAGGTGTGGCATTGGCGCACACCAGTAATGCGCTACACGCCGAGGAATTTCGTACTTCCGGCGCTCCTCGCATATACCGCGGTTCCGGTATTCCGCCGCGGCCGCGCATCTAACCAAGAAACAAGAGGATTCAATTCGACTCCGCCAGTATTCATTTGCATTTTCATCGAAAGTTCCTTTTCCTGTATGGTCTAACCTTTGCGAAATTTCTTTCGTTTGTTTAGTCTTGTTCTGAATTTCGTTTGGAGGGGCATTTTGAAATAAGGTGTACCCAGGTCAAGGTCAAGAAGAGATCGCTAGCCAATGCTCGAGATCATACATTTTTTCCGATCAAACGATAATGATCGAATTGATTATGGTTTCAATAGATTTGTGAAACGCTGCAATTTCGCTCGATTTAGCCGTCTGATGGAGAGGTGCTTTTTATTTTTATCGTTGTTTGTTAATGGCCGGTGTTGAATCAATTGGCTGTCATTTATCATCGATGTTACCATGATGACGAAACGTTAAAGGTTTTCGTGAATTTTTGCAATGACCTTTCTCTAAAAATATGTAACTACCACAGCGCGCGGTGCAAAATGTCTCATTTCAATACTTCTAATCAGCAGAAGGATCTAATATATTCATCATTAGTTATTCTTCAGCCTGGACTTAAACATTTGATATTGACCGATTAAAAATGTACTTTTTGCATAAATGTTTCATCGTTTATATTTGCTCGCTTCGAGGTAATAACGGGAAATTTGTTCTGCAGGTTATTAGAATATTTTTACGTCTAAATATCTCATATTATATTAATTATGAAAATCATGTTATTTATAAGTTTTTATTATGAATTCATAATTTGAAAATATCAAGACTAGTGATAAGCGCAAATGCACAGATATCCTTTTCATATTGATTGATTTGAATAAACTACTTTCTGATTATTTATTCAAGCAATTTTTGCCATGTAATCATTGCTATTGTTGTTCTCTAAATAAATATCCAAAGTATATTTGGTGTAAGTTGGAACGCTTAACTATTATCTCTAGGATAGTATTAAAACTGAAATCGAAAAGAGAGAAAAAATAATGAAAGTTGTTGAAAAAGTCTTTGTTGGACGTTTAGCCGGTATCTCAACTACACGAACGCCATTCACATTTTAATATCTCTCATCTTAGACGGCAAAGCTGCGGGTTTTGGCTCGATGAACACTATGCTTTCTACAGAATGTGGAACGCTGTAATCATTCAATTAGTGTCTTTTCTCTGTATTATTCATCTAGATATTTGGTTCACTCTAATATAGCCAATAACGTCCATTCAACATTTATTGATATTTTGGAATATTATAAATATTTGTCCACTCAATTGTTCAAATTTGAATTTGTTCAAGATGTGTATTAATTCATCTAAAGTGCAAAACTTGTTGAACATTTTACGCTTGACAAGCACCTGTGGCTTAGCAAATGTTGTCTAGTTTGAAAAGGACGACTTAGTTGGCGAATCGACGGAATTGTTGTTGCCAGAATTTGGTATAATTGGCTTGACACCAGCCAAGTCAAAATTATCCTAAGTATTGGCCAAGCTCGAAAAGGGCATTGCCACTGACAATTCATAGACCTTCGTTGGCTCAGCAGCTTCTTGCAATATGTGACTCTTCGAGCACTGGACCAGTAACGGACGTCTCGAAGAATTAGCTTTCCACTCAATAGAATTGTATCAAGTAGCTGTCGATAAGCGCTTCAAGGTTGTTTTCGATGTCGCAGGAAAATAGCCGGGAAGACTCTCGCATTCTTCGACTCGAGTGCACCTGGACAAAATGCTCGGCTCTCATTGGTCAACTGGTGCGGGGCTAGCAACATTCGATAAACAAAGTGAATCGTGCATATTTTTTAATGTTCCAAGTGAAATCCTGTTTTGAACGTTTTTTCAAATTATTCTAGTGTTTTGATGAGTTTGACGAACTTTTATTTCTGCACTAATTAACCTTCATGTATTACGTTTGAAATAATTTATACTTATATTGAATTCATTATTTTTTCTATATTCGCTAAAATACATTTATTGATAATCTAAGAATCGAAAATATAGATATTTGATTATTTCTTGTAAAGTCATAATATGATTCTTATACAACTGGAAATGAGAAATACAAAATGTGACAACAAAATATGATTATATATTATAAAAAGCATAAAACAAAGTTTGAGAATACATTAAACGTTCGAGTTTCTGATGTAATCAGCGAGGAAAATTGTAGTGGTTTAAAAAAGATAATCCAATGAATGATAAAATTGATAAATCAATATTCCATTGATAGAAGAAGCTATTTGATTAGGTAAATAGAGAGAGACAAAAGTTACGTATTTTGGGTTAAAGATTAAAAATCATAAAGCGTGAGATCACAGAACTTGAGTTTGTTTTTTGTAACAAATTCATTGATAACAATAATCATTTATTTAAATACATCTTAGTTTACTGACGTCACAAACTTGATCATTGTTTATGATCTATTTTTTTTCAAACTGCAGTGACGTCACACCTTGAATGTTCATCTGTTATACCTGCGTTTATTAAGTTCGTGTATTTTCTCTATTAATCTTTCTTCTCATTTTAATTCATAAATATATATGCAAAGTAGTGCAAAACGAATCATTGAAAACATTCAAGGTGAAAATCTCAAATGTATATCAATTGTCAACGAATTTGACAGAAAGTTCATCTAGTCGTGCGCTCTCAGACAATAGTTCTACACCTGTCGTCCGAATTCCATCTCGACATAATTAGGAAAGTTGTGTGAATTTGCATCAACCTGTATTGAACTTTTCAACACAGGGTACGGAGCGAAACGAGGGAATCGAATAATGAGCTTGGCAGTAACTTAAAAAGGCACTCCGTTTTTGGTCCTTTAAGGAGCGGAGACTCGACCATCTTGAAAATTCGATTGCCAACAACCAACCAAGTAGAAGTGTTTAACAGAGATTTACGCACGGGTGGTGAGGGCACGTATACCGATGTTGCACTGACAAAGTGAAACGAATCGCTCTCGCGCCCAATTCGGTGACACAAAAGCGACGCGTTTGAGTGAAAACATGTCGTAGGCCAAAACCTGGAATTTCCATCTGTAATAGAAGCTACCGCATTTGTTAGAGAACAATATCTAGCTTGTAACCGTGAAGGTGATAACGACTAGTTGATAGCTGGAGTGTGCATAATAATCGCAATTATTTTACAAGATATAATACAATAAAATAGCAAGTAGAAGCAAAAGTTCAGTTTGGAGTATTCATATTGTTGTTGTTTTTTCAATTCCAATTTTAGAGGAAATAATTAAGTGAACAGCTGATATTTGTTTTGTTTAATCTTTTTTCAAGAAATGATATTAATACTTTTTCATTATCAACTATAAATTATTTGGTAATGGAGGATTGCAAAAATTATTAAATTAAGATTGTA
The DNA here is from genome assembly GCA_022817045.1 of Psix sp. ZL-2020. Classification (NCBI taxonomy): domain Eukaryota; kingdom Metazoa; phylum Arthropoda; class Insecta; order Hymenoptera; family Scelionidae; genus Psix; species Psix sp. ZL-2020. Next base: position 11,956 of record JABFQD010002215.1, read on the forward strand.
TATGAGTTGTATCAGAAGATAATTTCGACTTTTCATGCACAATTACAATTGTTGTTACAGTTATATAAATCAGCAAAAAAGATGTTCTTTTCTGTTTATAAGAATACTTATTTTCATTCTTCATTAGTTTCGGACATTGTTTAACGTGACGATAAAACGTGTACAGTCTACATGAATTATGACTGAGACCTAATTCGATAATAAACTGTTTATATTGTAAGTCATGCTTAACCTCATAAAGATATTTTCATAACTTAATTAACGCATTTCAGGTACTAAAGCATGTTTTGTATCATAAAACGATTCTTCCAAAACAAACGTTTTCATACCTTTCCCGCGTCGACAAAAACCTTCTTACTCAATAATATGAGCAACTATTTTCTGGATTTCCGAGCTGGATTGTTTAATCTAATGTTTGACGTCATCAGATCAAACTTACAAGATAAAATGGCCTATCTTTATTTTCATTCAAGCATTATTTATTTTCAGAAGTCTACCGATTATCTCATTTTGAACAAAAAATGTTGTATATTTGAAGCCGGCAGCCAAAGTTTTTTACATAACTTAAAATTGATGAATTGATCAAAATCCATCAATCGGTTATATTTCAAATATAATACACCTACCACAGTATACACAGTCATATCACGTGTGCAAAAATACATTTCCTTGAAATTTCACGTTTTAGAAATGATCTTGAAAAATCTCATAGTTTAAATACCTATTGAAATGCTTCAATGAGTGAGGAAATATTTATAAATATTTTCTCAATCTAAGAGTTGGAAAAAGTGAAAAATAGATGAATAAAAATATTTGCTAGTTCTTTTTTTAACGTACCGAGTCTGAGCTCGCCGAAGTTGCCGCAGCCAATTTTTTTGCCAACTCGAAAGTTGGGTCCAACCATGAGGAGGTTTGTAGAGGTATCAGCACAGGAGCCTTTTCGTACCCTGCGTGGTTCGCAGTGCGTCGGCATGTTTATTTTGGAGCGTCGACGAATATTATCTGGATCCTTATCCCGGTCGCGTTCTCCGCTTCGCGACATGTCCTTGTCTGTCTGCATTCTCTTTTGCATGTTGCCACTGTACTCCCTGATTTAGCACGACTTTTCACCGCTGCACTTATACTGTTTATCACTTCTGCAAGTCCTTTTATTCCCGAACAGATCAGCAACGTTTGCAACTGAACCGGAACCTCACGCAGCCTAACCTAAATCAACAAACATCCTGGTTAACACACAGAGTTAAACTTCTTTCTTTTGCATGCATAATTAACCTTAAAAAGTAATCATGTTTTTAAAGACTTCATTTAAAATCTATGAATCTCATTTTGGTGCTTCGCTTAGGACACTTCAAGGTACTTGAATGGAAGTCTTAATTTACTTAAAGTTTGACATTGACAAAACGACAATTATTGCTCGGTTGCTGTAATTAGGTTTGAAAATGTGAAAAAAGCGACAATTGTTGACACGAAATAAGGTAATCAAAAGTTCGACTCAACGATTGTTTTACAGTGTCGTTGAAGTAAACAATAACATTAATCCGAAAGGGAAACTAATGGTTGAATAGTAATTTGGTTATGTCAATAATTGTAATTATTGTTAAATTATTGTTAATATAAGAATCAGTTCATGAATTATGTATACTCGTGAACTTTTGATGAGGAAATTGCAATTTTATTTGGTTCGGAAATCTATAGCAATCTCGAAAGTCAAGGCCACCAACCACGAAGCTACATCTCTCGGCATTAGTTTTTGTACTGCTTCTGTATCAGCGAAATGTAATTCTCGTGTGTTATTCGTTTTATTTATCACTTCCTAGAGTAACAAATTCAATTGTAAGACCAACAATGAGAGTGAGCGTTAAAAAGAAACAAACAAACGAAATAAATGTAATTAGTCATATAGGTGTTTGGTTGAAAAAGAATTTATTCGAAAGCGAGATTCGCGTGTAAAATCGAATACGATTGACTCAATTACCGTGGCTCGTAAAGACACGCGAGTCGACCCTCGAGAGCATCTGTCTCTGTCAGTTTCGGCAACCACTTATCTGTCCTTCATTTTTCAAGAAAAACACTAGACGGTGCAATTGCCGTTGACAAACTGGAGCATGAAACACAAACATTGATTGACACGCGGAGTTGGTTTGAGCGTAGAATAATTCATGAAATCAATCGATCAATCGTCGCCCTGCACCAACATCCCAATCTTCGCGGCATTTAATCGCCAAACGATCTAGTTTGCAACGAACTTGTCTCAACATGTAGCCCACAGTGAAAACACTGCGGTTTCAAAATGTTGAGCCAAGCTGTAGCGATCTCATTGACCGAAATACAGCTGGTCGGGTGAAAAAAGGAAAATGACAAAATGTAGAGCAAGGTGGGGGTGAAAAAGTGAGCGATACCTTGTCTCGTTGGGGATACTCCGGGGCACATTTGGCGATCAGTCGGTTTGTCGCATCTCGTCCTAACCTCGTAAACGTTAGGGCGCGCTGAGTCGATGGGCCGCCGGGGGTTCGTGAGGTGGGGAGAGGGGGCGTCCGAGAACGCCGCAGCGGTGTCACGCAGACGACACAGAAAACGCGGAACGACGCGGCCGCATGTTGCTGGGTCGAGGCGCACTGGGTCGGTTCAGTCGCGAGCGCTCCCGACCACCATTACGCTATTCGTTTGCCGACGTGGGCGCGCGCGCACTCGCTCGCCCGCACCGCTCTGGCTCGACGGCCGAAGCGGCTGCTGATCGGCCGCTGATCCGCAATCTCAAACTGGTTATTCCACGAGCGCCGCTGCCGCCGCCGCCGCCGCCGCACTCGCACAACGAGAACACGCGATGGGCGGAGGACGAGGACGCACTTGACGCGGCTCACGCGCTCCACTTGACACTAGCACTGGTGCGAGCAACGCCGAGCAGCCGCGCAAAGCCAACGGATTCCTGCGCGCCCGACGCGAGCCCTTCCTCGGAGACAGGCCGTCAAATCCCGTCACCCGTCCGCGCGAGCTCGACATTTGGCGATGGATTTCGCTTTGGGGAGATTTGTTACGGGGCCGGCAGAACTGCCAACAGCAGCTAACTAGCCGATTCGACAGGTCTACCAATTTTTTCTAATTGGGGACCTTTCTACGCGCGCTTTTTCAATTCTACTAAATTCCATTAGATGAGTTTCAATTATTTTAGCATGTTTTCTTTTTGAAAAATATACGATTTTATTCAAAAAATGTAGGACAAATTTATAATGCTGTCATTTATTGTACTTTATTTGTCTATTATTTGATGGAATGACTTTAACTGAACTATAATAATAACGCTGGAATTATTAACCTTATCATTTTTATTTCATTTACAGCTATTCTTTTTGTTGGAGAACAAATATAATACAAGTTCTACATTATTGCTATTATAATCTAGGTATTGTACTGATGGGCGAATTAGAATTTTAATAGAGAATAGAAAACGTACAAATCAGTCAGTTAAACCAAAAATTAGTTGTATGTGCCACAATTAATAAATTCTATCACTTACAGATTTCTGTTTTAAATCACTGAAGATAAACATGTATATTCAGATTTGTTGATAAATGTTTGAGTAGTTAACATTTTTAAAATATCACAAAAATTTTTGTACATTCTAATGTAAGGTTGTTCCAAATCCAACCAACAAAAATGTCAGTTTTGTAATATAAAATGACAGTTTCTGTTATGCCATATTCGAATACGCAATTATTTATTTTTGTCAATTCAATCAAAGCCGAACATTTATAAAAAAAAATTAAAAACCCTTATACAAGGTTAATAACTAATTATTATTATTATTATATGTAAATACAT
>JABFQD010002216.1:0-15771 GCA_022817045.1 Psix sp. ZL-2020
CTGCAATACAAAATGGGGGTTCCTATTTAAGTTTTTTTTCTCCCCCTTCCCCCACCCCTAGGGGGTGGGGGTGGGGAGTCAAATTTGGTATCATCGGATGTCCCCCGTCGAGACGAACAATTTTTATCACCCACTTTTTTTGATCGGATTTGTAGTTTTCGAGATATTTAGTTGTCTCAAGATAAAAAACTCACCCTGTAGAGGTCATATGGGATCGTATGGAGGTCATATGGGCTCTTGGAATGTCATCTTTTAACTTATTCAGCTTTTTATATTAGTTTAATAATGGAAAAGTCGCTGAAACGTTAAAACCGATAAGATCATAAGAAACAATGAAACCATATATACGAAAATCATACAATAAAATCATAATCATCATAAAACTATGAAATTATGAAACGATAAAAACCCTAAATTAATCAAACCATAAAACCATGAAAGGTAAATAACAAAACTAAAAATTTTTTGATCATGATTTGCAATCGATTTTCATTGAATGAACAAATAAGTATCATTACTTTGATGTATAATTTTAATTTTAATGCTGTTACAGCAACTAACCATATCCATTTAAATTTTTAATCATCAATGAATTAAATATATATTCAGTACTAATTATGAGTTTAAAACTGTGATTCGCAGTTTCAATGAAGTACTCAATTGTTAGGATATATATAGAAACACAGAAAATGTTTCTTTTTTTTCCTTCTCCTAACTATACTGTAAGATAATAATACAGAACAATAAAAATTTGACATTACATTAACAAATAATCAAGTCTGTACTAAATGATTAGTATATATTAATGATAAGTAGAAGATAAAACACACAGACATGACACATTTAATATTATTATTATTATTATTTATTATTTATCTTTTTTCGCCTTTCGGCATATAAAGACTTCCAATTTTAGCCTGGGGTAAGCTTTACAAAATAACTCGATACTTCCTCAATAAAATTTAATTTACGTTCTGGACCCAATCTCTTCTCTTTGTTCTATCCTTTTCCTTTTCAATTGCATTCTCTCCGTTCTTCTCCTTTCCCTCTCCTCCATACTCAGATCGGGGTCCACTCCTATCTCCGACCTTCTACCTAATAATCTTCTCCTTTTCAATATCTCATCTCTTTCCCATTCACTTCCCAGCTTTGCCTTTACAATCACTGTCTTTTCATTCCCACCTACTATGACTAGACTCCTCACTGTTGCTTCCGCCTCCAGTGCGTGTTCCAAGAACCTTTTCGTTCTTAGTATCACTCCTTTGTTACCTTCCCCTCTTACTCTATCCATCCTTACTATCACGTTTTTCCTCCTATCCTCCCCCTCCACCTCTGAAATCTCATTCCCTTTCTCTATCTCCTCTTCCAAATCACTGGCCTCTATGCTTATATCATCTACCCAAACGATCAGCTTGTTATAGTTTCCCTGCCATGCCTTTACATTCTCCCTACTTCTTTTACCTAGCCTCTCCTTTATCCCACTACTCTGCACCCTCTTTTTTTTCCTGCTCCCTTACCACCTCTTCTTCTCTTACTTTTTCCTCCTCCTTCTCCAATCTACTTTCCAGCAGTTCTCTTTTTAGCTCTCTGATCTTTTTCCTTAATTCTCCGTCGTCTGGTCACGTCGATTTTCCTCAACCTGTTTTTCATTATTCTTCCTTCCCCCCACTCTCTTATTACCCCCAAACCCGACCAACCACATCTGTTTAGGTAACCTTTCTTCATCCATTCTTCCCCCCACTCTCCCTCTCATTTCACAACATTCTCTTACCAGTAAGCTACCTTCGCCTCATCTATTCTTTTCTTCATACTTCATTGCTCTTGACCCTGCTTCTACCGTCATCATTTTCATTTTCAATTCGTCCCTCACGATATATCCCGGCGTGCTGCGTTTTACTCCTAGTAGCCACCTTCCGAACTGCTCTTGCAGCCCTTCCATTACTCTATGTTCCTTCCATCCCCATATTTCTGCTCCGTATAAAACAATACCTTTTATAATCCTTTCGAGCAGCATCAAACTCCATCTAATATTCCCATTTAGCTTCCTTTTCCACAGACTCCAGATTTTCCCCATGACTATTCTTGCCTTCCTGACTCTTTCTTTCACATGCTTATCCAAAGAGTTGTCGTTCGCCAGTCTCACTCCCAGGTAGTCAAAAACTCTCCTTTCTTCAATATCTTCGTTCCACTTCCATACCCTTTTTCTAGTCCTACCTCTACTCCCTCCTCTACTGAAAACCATGATCTTTGTCTTTCTCACATTCACTTCCAGCTTCTTTTTCTTTATATATTTCTTGCAGCTTTCCAGCATACTTCTCATTTCATTTTCCTCCTTTGCTACCAGGACTATATCATCCGCATAGCCTAACGTCCATATCTTTCTTCTGCCCACCAATATCCCTCCATCCTGCCTTCTCATCCAATCTTCTAGGTCCGCTACATAAATATTAAATAAGGTTGGACTCAGTGGGCAACCCTGTTTAACACCTTTTTTAACTCTACATCTACTCTCCTTATATACTTCCTTTACTCTTTCAATCAACCCCTCCTCAATCCCCATCCTCTGCATACTTTCCCACAGCGTCCTTCTATCTAATTTGTCGAACGCCGCTTTTAAATTTAGGAAAGTTGCAAACAACTTTCCCCTTTTCTTACTGATCTCTTGATCAATAATGCTCCTCAGCACGTATGCGTTCTCAATACAGCCTCTGCCCTTTCTGAATCCGTTTTGTACCTCGTCCCACCCTCCTGTAGCCTCAACGTTTTCCACTATTCACGCATTTGAAATGCTCGTGTATATTCTATAATCCGTACACGCAATCGTCACCCCTCTATAGTTTGTCAGCTCCCCCGTATTACCCTTCTTGAAAATTGGTACGATTATCCCCTCCTTCCATTCCTCTGGCATCCATTTGCCATCCCAAATTTCCTTCAAACCGCTTTTTAACTTTTTCCTGATCTTTATTTTTCTTGCCTTGTTCTTTTTTAACCTACTTACTTGCCTATCTATCTCTTCATCTGTAAGTCTATCATAAACCCTGTACCCACCGTCGCTTCTTTCCTCCATCCCTCCTACATTAAACCGCTCTACTCCCTCTACCCCACTCATAAAGTGAGCTCTCCACTCCTCCAAAGAAAATTTCTCCGTGATTCCTCCTTTCTTCCTCCAGTATTTGTTCAGATACTTCCACGCTTCCCCCTCGTTTTTAATTTGCTCTATTTCTCTCACCTTCTTCTCACTCCCTTCTTTTCCTTGCACATAACTCCCTGTACTCTCTTCTGCATTCCTTCCATTTCGTCCCACCTGCCTCCTCTTCTTTTCTCAACTCCAACAGCCTCTTTTTCGTGTCCTTACACTCCTTGTCCCACCACGCATCCTCTTTCCTTCCTCCTGTTTTCTTCACCACTACCATCACTTTTATTGTTTCCTTCAGTTCTATCCAGCTTTCCACACCTCCTTCCACACCCCAGCTAATCTCCTGATCCTTTTCCGAGAAACTCTCGCATTGCTTTGCTCCCCAAATCTGTATCAGCCTTTCCAGTTCTCTCTCTTTCGAACCCGCATCCCCTTCTTTTCCTCTGCTAATCGATACGCATAACGGCATATGGTCCGACTCTATTCTCCACGTCACCCTCATTTCCCTCACATCGTCCCACGCCTCCAGATTTACTATTCCGTAATCAATTACAGTTTCACTATTTTCCTTCATGTATGTCCACTGCCCCTCTTTGTCTCCTTCTGTGTTGCCGTTTAGTATCACTAAACCATTCTCACTAACCCATTCCTTCAAAATCCTGCCTTCTCTGTTTACTGTTTTGTCCTTCGACTTCCTCTCCCAATCCTCATTCCATTCCTTGCAACTACCCCATTCCTCTATCCTTGCATTGAAATCCCCTCCTATGCATACTTTTCTGCCTTGGTTTGACATCATTCTCTCGCTAATCTCATCCAAAACAGCTTGACCCCCTGACCTGTTATATACCGTAATAATGTCCCATTCTCCACTATCTATTTTTAAGGTTCTGCACATCGCACCCTCCATTCTTTTCATCGTGTCAATCTCTTCCAAGCCATCTTTTATCCCCGTAACTATATCCCCTTTGGCTCTCCCTTTCGAATATTCCTGTACCGCATATGTTATCTCCCATCTCCATCCTTTTGGCAAAATCTTCCTCCACCCGTTCCAGTCCCTCTCATCCATCCACGTCTTAAATAATCCTATAACCTCAAATCCCTCTATAAACTCCCAAAACTCTCCATCCTTATTTTTTAAACCCGCCACGTTCCAGAATATAACCTCTATGTCTCCTTTTTTTTCTGCGCTTCTTTTCCGTTTTTTATTCTCAGTTCCTCTTTCTCCTCATCCCAGAACCACAGTTCCCCTTCTATCCATATTTTATGGAAGCCAAACCTAATTCTTCTTCCTTTACTTCTTTCAGTCCTTCCTCTCTCCAGGATCTTCTTCTGGATTTCCCTCTCTTTCCTTGTTCTATCATGTTCAATGAAAATCCTCGTGCCTTTCAGCTTTCCCTTCACTCTCAGCACGAATTCTTTATCCTCCTTTTCTTTCATTTTTACCCATAACAATTTACCTCCACTAGTGTTTAGTTCATTATACTTTTTAATTGCCGCTGCACTTTTTCAACCCCCAACTTGTCCTTAAGAAACTCCCCTACTCTCTCCTTACTTCCCATTCCTTCCGTCCATCCGAATATCACCAGGTTTTTGCTCCTTTCTTCCCTGTCCTTAACTTCTTGCAATTTCCTCTCTAGCTTATCCCTTTTCTCCCTCCAAATCTCCTCCTCCTCCTCCCTATCAGACCTCCAAGCCTCCAATTTCAGAAGCAGCTCTCCTTTAACCTCCTCTTTCTCACTTTCCCCCATTATTGCTTTCCCCTTTTCCTTGCTTTCTAATTCCTTCTTGAGCACCTCAAATCTCCTCTTGTTTTCTTCCGCTTCTTCTCTTAGTTTCCTCACGCCCGCTTTGTCCAGCCTTGTTTCCAGGTCCTCAAATTTCCCCTTCCATTCTCTCTCGATCCCCTCAATTTTGCTCAAAATCCTCCCATTTTCCCTTCTCCTCTCTTCCCTCTCCCTCTTCATATCTTCTGACAACCCCCTGAATTTCTCCTTCATTGTCTTGAAACCCTCTCTTATCAATCTCCCTATTTCCTCCTCCTTTCCTTCCTCCCTCGAATCATTCTTCTTTTTACATTCCCTACTATCTATTCCCTCCTCCACTTTCCTCTTTATCTCCCCTTTTTCGTCCATTCCACTCTGCACCGTGGAATGTGTCGACTGGAGATTCCCGGTCGACCGGGCGAGCCACGGAGAAGGGGCGCTAGAGCTCGAGATTATGTTTGCGAGAGTGACAGTTGTAAATAAATCAGCCTCAACACTCAAAATGAGACCAAAAACGCCACCTAGGGTCCAAATTTGGAACCTACAAGATATCGATCGGCATATCGATTGATAAAGCGCCGAAATTAAAAATGTAGTTTTTACCCATACCCCGCTCCGAATTACCTATATGAGCGAAGGGGTAACAAGTAGATGAAAGCCGAAAAATGAGGCTTGATCGTCACTCTTTCTGTTGAATTGAGAAAAATAACATGCTGCAAGACAGGATTTGGCGTGTCGGGACGAAATTTGTCTATGAAGTTCTCGAGCTGCGGACCGGTGAGTATTGGTGCCAATTGTGAGACGTTCAGGGTGCTGATATCAACCTTTATGGAAACATGTGAATCCGAGAGAGAGACAAAAGATAGCGTAGCCAACAACTGAGATTTGGACACGTGCCGCGGACCCGCCATTTTCAGGTTGCTTATGATAAGTTTTAAAATCAACTTCTTATCTTTTTCAGGCCGCGACTCACATTGGCTGTGAGTTCTAGAAAGTTTTTTTTTAATTAATCGATTTTGTCTAAGCAATATTATTAAATTGATTATTTAATAAACCAACTTTTCTTGATGTTACTAAGTCATAAATAATAGTGCAGTTTTGTTGAATTTGCGATATTATGTGTAATTTGAGTGAAATTTGATGTGTGTGTTTTAATTATTTAATTATATTTGACCCTCTGGGTATTAAGAAATTAAAAAATTATATTAGAGGTCTTTATTATATAAACGTAGAGCAAAATAAATAGTGTTAATGACCCTCTTGTCCTATTTATTTTTATTTTTGAATACGCTAAATAAAAGTGAAATTTTCAAGGGAACTCGAAAATTTCAAATACGGACTCCGACTTTTCATTGCATATTTGAAATTTTCTCAAAAAAATAAAAAAGTTTTGTTTAAAGAATTCTGTTGGGTATACAGTATATGACGCTGCTAACAGCAAAATTAGTTTTTTTCTTGGGACGTACATTTTTATTTTGCTATTTGTATAGAAGGGTGAAATTGATGATATTTCCTACCATTAACATAGACGAACATAATTTTATCGCCTGCATTTGCGTTACCCTATGTACATCACAATAAGTGTGGACGTACATTTCAAAAGAATGTGGCCGACATAAAAATACTAATTGTATTGGCGGAAATATTTTTGTAAAAAAACTTTTAATTTAAACAAATTTTATTTAAAAAACATTTAATAAAAAAGAAAATTAATTCGAAAAAATGTAGTGGTTATGGTTTAATACTAATTTCAAAAAGATTTGTTTTCCGGTCATGGATTTTGATCACATGGAAATCTGTTGGTATTATCTTGCTATATCTAAAAGTATCAAGATGTCTACTTCGATCTTGAACGAATGTTTTTCCTCTGCGACTTTTTCGTACGCCGCTCGATTTCCATGTTTCAAGCTTTAGAAACAGAAGCTTCTATTGAGTTTCCGAGATTATGTTGATGTCAGTTCATATCGCTCCTTCAAAATCTAAAGAATGAAAATACTAAAATTAGATTCAAGTTTCGAAACTTTTGACTTTTTTATAAATATTAGCGATTAGTTAAAATTAAATTCAAATTTCCATAAAAAAAGATAAATTTGATGAACCAAAAGAAATTGATATATTATTCGAGAAACAAATTTATTAAACGAAAAACAATGTGTCAATAAATATTACTGAACAGTACCCTATATTAGGGATAAATTTAAAAGTTACACATAAATTAAAAAAAATTGTTGTAAATTATGATAAATTTTAAGAAAATTGAACGAACATTTGATAAACTTTACTGAATTTTTCAGTAATTTTTTAACGAAGTATATCCATAGTTGAATGATAAAAATAAAATAGATAGTTTTTTTCGAGTATTCACTGTGTTTTAAAATTTTGGAACTATGTGCGTTGAAAGTTTGACTGCGTATCGAATATGAACGTAAATGGAAAAAATATTTCCATCCCACTCGCATCTTCTTACTGTTACACTTTAGCTTATGCATTCTCTTGTTAATGGAAATAAAGAAAACTTTATGAAATTCTTTTCTTGAATTTTGAGTCTTCGAATCAGTTTTCTTCACTGCTTAGATATTGATTCACTACCGTTGTTCTAATATCACACAATAATAATGACTAATACGGACGCATGATTAGAAAACTTACAATATTATTAATAATGAATCATTAAACATTATTATTCATTTTAATTTTTCATAAAAATCAATCAGTGTATTGGTATTGTCACACGGTTACGAGCGGGTCTGATTCTCGTGTGATTTCGCAGGACGGAAATAATTAATTATTAATAATAAAAAGGATAGGACCCTAATCCCGAATGCGGCAGTTGACGGCGGCGCGCGCGAACGGGTGATTTGAGCGCGCATTCTCACGGCACAGGACGGACAAATTAATTAAAAAAACTAACTTATAATAAATTTATTAACTCGGGCTTTCAGCCTGAGTGGTAAGGGTGGTACTAGGTCACTCAGGACGGCAACAAAGATGCGTCGAATAGCGGCGGTCGGTGGCGTCCGGCGGCGGCGACCGGAGGCACAATCACACTTTTTTCTTTGTCGATTGCGGTGCAAATTAATGCACTCGCGGCGGGCAAACGATAGGAGTTTGTCATGGCAGATCTGGGCTCAAAACTAAGGCTGACTGGGGTGGCAAAAAGGGCGTGAACAGGACAAAAAGGGCGAAAAACGGAAGCGGCAAAACAGCGGGTAAGCGTGGCAAAAACGGTAAGGTCGTTCGAATTAGACCTTCGCGGCGCTGTATCTCTGCCGGATCATCGTGAAGATCTTATATATCTTTGCCTTATAAGGTTTAATATTAACGTCTTCTTCCGTTCATCAAATTTCCTACAATTGCTTTCACATCAATACAGTATGCTTGTTCAAAACCTAAGTATTAATAGCAATAATCATAATTATCAAAATAATAATTCTAGTAATTTTATTAAATACATGTTTATTACTTAGTAATTGGTATCTGTGTATATCAAATATCAAATGACTCATGAACATAACAATGAATACTTGATAATAAAAACAAATGGAAATCGAATTAAAATAAACATTAAAAACTATTTGTAGAGAAAGAGGTAAAATAAATATTAGTCAGATCGTGCTTGGATGTGAACCGCATATACACATATAATATGATGCTTACATTTAGTGTTAAATGTGAATGAAAATGCAGAATGGAAATTACGATCTCAGAATAGGATAACTTGGGGCTCGCTCTTGAATTCGGCGGGTCTGTGTCTGGCTGTTCATATACTCGCTGTCGTTTTGCATGTTATGCAAAAGGCTCGCTCCGCAAGAAATCGATAACTTTCTACTGCCGAGAATAAGATCGGTCATATGTAATCGGTTAACGACGACGACAAAGGCAAGGATGACTAGATTTTTGCAAGACTTAACGTACTTCAGGTACCTATTGAATTGAAGATAGCTTGAATAAATCGTTCCCTTTAGAAACTGATCAACATCCAGTGCCTTTATATCCTGCCAATCCTCTTCTATCTATTCAAACTCTCTGTGTGTTTTCGGATATTTTTGAATTTCGATTCCGTAATAATCTGCGATTATTAATACGTAATTCAAATTACAATTTTTTATATAAAAGATACATGTAATCATTAATATTTTAAAGAAAGTCTGTAATGTTTCTAATTTTATCTTTCATGGAATAAACAAAACTCTCGATATTTTTATGGATCCGACGACTTTTTGAATGTTCTCTGCGTCTTTGTAGATTTAGACCTTCGCAGATAAACTATTATATCTTCTTATGGCTCTTAGTTTATATTTCTAGGTATTAGAGAACCAAGATTTCCATCGAGTTTCGAAATTTTCTTCAATATCTATCATATAGGGCGATGTCGAGCACTTCCATTTTTTTCATTAACTGCAAATAGAATAAATATTTAATTTCTTATATGCAATATTTGCATATAAGACATATGAAAATAATGCATTTGCATATTTTGATTACTTCTCAAATATTATTCTGTAGTTCCTTACATATTTTGATGATATCAAATTATATTATTTTGTTGTTCTGTACATTTAAAACTCGTTTGGTTATTTCTTACACAGTATCCTGGACACTAGCTTATACGTGTATTTTATTATCTGAAAATCAAATATTTTCAATATTTATGGAAAAATGAATGAAATGGCTCATATGGTTGGAAAGAAAAGAACTTTTTTGGCTAATTTTATTAAATGTTTCCGCATAGCTACACGATTTTGAGAATAATTTATGAAACATGAATCTTTATTAAATGTAAATTCAACAGCAAATGCTGCAGCAAACACTCCGTAATTGCTACCGTCTTCTTGTGTAGTTACTTTCTTATGAATCCAACAGTTGGAAATCTGTGTATTACGTTATGTTACTCTTTTTCTAAAAGCTATAATTATATCAATGCCATTAAAAATACTTAATGCAACGCCAATGGCCTGAACTTACACCACCTATTATTTGAATGCTTTTTTTATTCGTTAATGGAACAATACTTGTTGGAAAATTTAACATCAGAACGCTTTGCGTCACAAACATAGTCTATTTTCTTATTAATAGCAATATCACATCCAGAGATCTGTTATTAAGCTGTGAATTCACAGGCTTAAGATTTGTATAAATATGATCTTTATTTGCGTCTATCTCCAAAATCATATCTCTATTCATATTCAATACATTCACAGTTTTTTCTAGATAATATACTGCCAGTTAGTGTCTTTTTCTCAATAAATAAAACTTTCATAACCATCTGTTTATTCTCGTATATCTTTTGAACTTTTTCAATACTTCGTGTCACACAGCTCTTTTTGTAAAGACTGTCTTATTACCTTTCCGTTTTTTCTTTTTGGTAATTTTGTCTCGATTTCGTCATTCATACGTTTAATTTGCAAGTTTTCTGTGTCTTCTTTTGTTGAGCAACTCTTTTTCTCTCATCCAAAATGCATGTAAATTATTTCCGGTAATATGTATTCGTGGTAAAATGATTTCAAATAAGGAGCAATTTCTCCTCTCAAAACTTATCGTCTCTCTTCACATTAACCATTCTTATGCTTCCTGGGCACCACATGACAAAAAGACAATAATGACGATTAGTGATGTGTAGCTAACCTTGCACTCAATAGTAGTAATGATTCTGGATTCAAGATTATGTTGGATTTACCCTTATTCAATTTAAAAATTTTTCGCAAAAGCGTTGATGTTGAAATTGCGTCTTTGAAGTCTATCGAAAGTGCGGTATACGGACATTTTACTTCAATGAACAATTGTTATTAATAAGCCAGTCCGGTGAAGTAGCTAAATAATTGTGTATCCGATTACTCACCAGGCCACAAGGATCTACTTTAATATTGAATTTCTCTTCTGAATCGCGTATTGCAAATTTTTTGTTGTAGTGACAACTATTTCTAGCACACGTTTATTAATTCTCACGTAGTATTCAGTCATAACTTGTTGGGTATTATATTGTACTACTGCAACTGTAATTTGACCATTGTTAGATCCTCTTAAACAAAAATTTACCCTTTTCCCTCCAATAGCTTTAGTAAACCATGTTTTATAAAGTTATCAATTTTATTAATTTCATGGCCTCGTTCTCTGTATACAAAATAAAAAAGACGGCGTTATACGTTAAACAAAGATCTACTTACAGTATGAAAGTGTTTAGTGAATGGCATCAGTTATACTAACCGATAAATTAACCAAACTACTGACGAAATAGTATTTCAACACGGTACAATCGGTCATCGATTCTTTTTTCAAAAACAACAAAATGTGCCTGTAAATACAAGACGTAAATAATTTGGATTAAGAATGAAACATAAAATGATTAACTAAATTATGTTTATTTATAGTAAATGATATACTGTATTCAATTATTATGACAACTTTATTTATTCCTCGGAACGGCAGCAGAGATGAACGAAAACGTAAAAGTATGAAAAAATGTATTGAAAACATTAAAAACTTAAACAATTAGATATTACTGAATTAGTCATTATTTTATTAATGATTCTTGAAATTTACTTTGAAAACTTTTTTTTATTATAATCAAAGCATAAAAATTACAGGTTGACGAATTTAAAGAGTCAAAATATCTTATCAAAAACCAAAGGAAGAAAGCGATGATAACGAAAATTGCTAATGCAAATTATGACAGCAACAGGAAAGAAAATAATAGTATTGATACTGGGAACAATTAATCGGTTCGTAAAAAAGCGTTATTAAATATCTTCATGATCATACTTAATTTAATTTTATTAAGGGACGAAGTTTTATATTATATAACTTTATTAATATTTTTCTGTTAAGTATAAAATACCTTCAATCTTAATTGGTTTTATTTTTATGAGAGAATCTTGAACAATAATAAATTGCAATGACAGTTTCTTAAATCAACTAAATTAAAAAAAATTGTTCCTAATGATTTTTTTATATATTGTACATGTAGGATTCTTTGGATGGAAGTTCAAAAACAGATAGATGTCATTGTAAATATGACTCAGCTGCACCAACTTAACATGTTGAGTTGGTGGTAAGACCACATGTCGCGGTCTCGCGAACACGAGGCTCCCGATCTTTAATTTTCCGACAACCCTTGTCCTGATAACACGTGTGACGAGCAGACGAGTCGGGTTTCGAGATTTTCTCGCCAGGATCTCCAGTTCTTAGTGCCGTGAGTGACTGTTCAGAAGCTACGAAGATCAGAGCGCGGTCTCAGAAAAGCCAGATGACGGCATGAGGCATCACGAACATGAACACGGCGACCATGAGGGGCAAGCCGAGCGCCGCCGTCTTATTCACCAGGTTTTTATGTTGGGTTATTGAGACTGGGCGAGTATCGACCCGTACTCGCCTTTTCGCTACGATTCCCCCCCTTCTTTTTCTTTCAGAATAGCGATAGTTCCTCACCTAAAAGGAGTGATGTCTTAGTGTGTGCCCAAGTGAAAGCGCTCGAGCGGCGTGCGCTGTAATAGTAATTAAACTTTGTGATGATAATTTAAACACTATTTCCGCTATTCAGGTTCTTCATCAGTAATTTAGGTTTTTCTTTGGTAAATGTAATATAACGTAACTGATAATAAAAGTAGTGGGTAATTTCGACGGGACCGAGGAAGATTGACCAAGAAGGAGATTTAGCTGTGGTATTGGCCTCGATCTCGACGTTTTCCTTGTAGTATCCGCTTCGTTCCTTTGGCTATTTCTTGGCGCTCAAAAAACCACGGATCCCGAAACTCCTCGAGACAGAGCATGAAATTTTTGTTTGCAGCCTGATAGCCGTTGCCAGTGCCGATGCGCCTCATTCGGCTATCGCTTTCCTCGGGTGACGCGGCTGTGTTTCAATATATAGTCATGCATAAGAAGTCACTTACTTGCATGACTTTACTTATAAGGATATAAAGTATAACCAAAAAAAATAACACTCGGTATCATTCAGTTAATTTAGTTAATTAAAATAATCTGTCACACTGTTGACTAATGTACTATTTTTTAAATAAGTAGAGGTAGTTATAACTAGTCAATTTAAACTAACTCATATCTACAAGCGTGAACGTGGCCAATTTAGGCTATACAAATTTCATCAGCCTGCTTCAGAGTTAGTTCGATACAGAAATTTGTTCAATTATTATTATAACAATGAGTACCGTAGATATGGCGGATACAACCGGCGAGGATACAAGTGGCATGAATATAATTAGCATGGATATAGTTTTTCTAGAGGACGCGGCTTAAGCCCTCAAGAACAAAGATCCTATCATGACAATTAACATTGTATCAGTTAATAACATAAAATTTCCGTATTTTTCATAATCTTGTTTAACCGAAAAAACGAGCTGAATTACTCCCTAAAATCAAGAATATTCATAAATTATGTAGTATCTTTTGTGATTGATGTGTTTTGTAAACGAAATGTATGCTTTTCTCTATGTATCGTGAAACAAAAATTAAAATTATGATAGTGAAAATTTTAGTTACTTCCTTGTTTTATAAAATACTTAGCAATATACTAAATTAAAATTTACAATGTTTATATTATATATTATATATATGCATATATATAATATTTTATATCACATACTTACAATATTTTATTATAATTACAGTCTTTTATATATAACAGTGTACTTGTGTGAATACGTATCGATCAAGTGAATATAAAAAATTGTTCAACGAAAACAATTAATTACGTAACGTATTTACAAGAATATTTATTCAAAACTCAAGTAATTTTTCAATTATTTGAAATTGATACTCCCGCACTAAATCTCGTTAATTTGGTTAATTATTAACGTTCATATTCACTTTGTTGAATATATTTAGTTTTGAAACAATTTTTTTCATTCATTGGAATTCTAAAACATTAGAAACAGCTAAGAAATGACAACTTCATTTTAGATCACCAAACCGGTGCAATTAGTTGCTCACGAGTGAACACGATTGAAAAGGAGACAATCGTCTCACTTCTCTTTGTAATCCGGCCAACTCATTAATCTTAGTCTCGAAAAATTCTAGCCTCCAAAAAGCCACGCTGACCGAACGAAAAGATGGCAGCTGCGAACATCATTAACTCCACTCGTCTCGAAACCCTGACGAGAGATAACTAAAATACATAGAAAATCTATGTTGAGGCTCTTCCAATTAAAAATGACTTATGGGGATATGTTTGCAGCGAAAAACCGAAACCCGAGACGCGCAAGCAGCACTCGATGATTGGAAACGGCAAGATCGCAAAGCCAGGTTAAACCTGATATTGTCTATTAGGTCTCGGAGTTGAAACAAATCAGTGACTGCGAGACGTCCAAAAATGTCTGGGACAACCTGGACAACGTCTTCGCATCCAACGGACCTGCTCGCAAGGCCAATTCATTGAAACAATTATCGCAAAAAAAAAATGATGAAAATGAGGTGTGCGAGCATTTAAACTCATTTTTTGACACAGTCGACAAGTTGAAATCGATGGATGTCAATATTAACGGCGACTTACCATCATACTTTTTACAGCCTTCCAGACTCCTTCGAGAATTTTCGGATTGTTATCGAAACATGAGATTAACTTCCGAATGCTGATTCCGTACGCATCAAAATACTTAAAGAACATGAAGCCAGGAAACAAAGACTAAAAGTAAACAACAGAGCGTTCTTCATAAAAAACCAGCATTCCGACCATACCTACAAAAAATCGGGTAAACAGCAAAACTATAACAAACCCAACCAAAACGAAAACGGATCCAAAATGAAATATAATTACTGGAAGTTAAAAGGCCACGCCGTTTCTGAGTGCCGCAAGAACAAGAAGGCAGATTGATAAAAAGGCAACGAATCCATGACAGATGAAATCTAGCCGACGCTCGCAGAACCGAACACGATTCAGGATCCTCGTCTCTAATCTCCTCTCGATGGTATCATGACAGCGGCGCAATTTTTTATCTATGCAACAACGAATCATTTTTCATCAGAGAAAGTAAAATCCGGACTCCGTCTAGCCAGTAGTGCAACAAAGCTATCAACGCCATGGGCAACGTAAAAATTTCCACAAAAGTAGGCAAATCCAAAGATTAATTATACTGAAAGACACGTATCACGTTAATAGATAAGTATAATCTATTGCAAAAATATATATATGGTAAAGTATCCAGATGCCGATTATGATCCAAAGTATAATCTATCGTAAATATGAATCTGGTAAAGTTTCCACATACCGATTATGATCCAAAGTATAATCTATCGTGAATATAGATCTGATAGAGTTTCCAGATACCGATTATGATCCAAAGCATAATCTATCTTAAATATAAATATGGTAAAGTTTCCAGATACCGATTATGATCCAAAGTGTAAACTATCGTGAATATAATTCCGGTAAAGTATCCAGATACCGATTATGATCTAAAGTATAATCTATCATAAATATAAATCTGGTAAAGTTTCCAGATACCGATTATGATCCAAAGTATAATCTATCGTAAATATAAATGTGGTAAAGTTTCCAGATACCGATTATGATCCAAAGCATAATCTATTCTAAATATGATTCTGATAGTGTTTCCAGATACTGATTCTGATCCAAAGTGTAATCTATTGTAAATATAATTCTGGTGAAGTTTCCAGATTACGATTATGATCCAAAGTGTAAACTATCGTGAATAGAAAATCTGGTAAAGTTTCCAGATACCGATTATCATCCAAAGTGTAAACTATCGTGAATATAATTCCGGTAAAGTTTCCAGATGCCGATTATGATCCAAAGTATAATCTATCGTGAATATAAATCTGATAGAGTTTCCGGGTACCGATTATGATCCAAAGCATAATCTATTGTAAATATGATTCTGATAGTGTTTCCAGATACTGATTCTG
>JABFQD010002217.1:0-15769 GCA_022817045.1 Psix sp. ZL-2020
GAGTTATTAAGACGATTGTTATTGAATAAAATTTATATCTAGTTATAACAACCATAAAAAATATCGAACGGAGTATATACCATTATATGCGGTGACGTTAAGTTCATTTTCAAAACAAAAGTTGAAACCAAATAAATATTGTGTAGTGTTAAAAACCAATTATATTATTATTATTATTATTATATAAGATAAAGTTTATCAAATTTTTAATAGATATAGTGTATTTAAAATCTCTCTATTTGTTCATGTTTTCATCATACAGTAAAACATTCACATTTTCATGTAAATTTTCCTGAATATCTCAACGAGCAAATAGAATGGTTCAAGCCGAATAAATAGAATTCGTTTATCATGAAACTCATCAACTTTAATTGACATTATTTTTGACAACCCTATGAATTTTTTATATCAAATAATGCCATGAACAGCTGTTTTCGCTGAAACTCAGCAATTAAACATTTTATCCATAGAAATACCAAATGTTAAAAGAAATCTTAAAGAGTGATATTTCTTGAGCTTACTTAATTTATTATTTGGCAACTGGAATATTCGGTATTTCGGATAAATGTGTTTGGTTGATATTAATTTCAAACAATGCGCTTAAGGATGTGTATCATTATTAGATAGTTTCTTATTTTCTTTTTTCTGAACAAAAGATTATTTTGAACATAATGTTCGTGCTTTGATCTTTATCTAATAAGTTTTACATTTTAATCTAGATTATTGCATGTTCAGATACATGTCTGGAATCTAGAAATAAACAAGTTTGTTGCCTAGTGGTATATGACAATCTTAACTTTCAAGCAAACATTGAAATTTGCTAACAATCCAAAGCTGCAAAACTAGATAAACAAACTTTAGATTCTTTGATAACGGTGGGCTCAAAGTTGAACTTGGAGCTTAAGTGAATTTATCTCTTTCATTTCCAAGTAATGTTCAAATTCGTAGCACCAGTTTCCTTAGTAAGCATGGCTTCGTGAGATGTCAAATCGTATTTATATTGTGACTCCAATTAACTATATAACACAAAAAGTTTGCTATAGCTTGTTAACACGTTCAACTTTGACTGCGACAGGTCTCTCGATTTGAACTCCGCTCTTGAAAAAAATAAGAGTTTTCGTAGAAAAGAAAGACAGAAAACTCAATTGAGATCAAATCGCCAAGTTAGGGTGGGGGGTGCAAAGTGAAAAAGAGAAAGCAGAATATAAGGGCCTAAGAATATAAGAGAGAGAGAGAGGCCAAAAGTCCCTTCTGCAGGGCAAAGAACACAAACGAGTGTGCATGCCTCGTGGTGTCCATCCGAAACGCATCGCACAACTAGGAAAATGGTCGGTTTATGATTAGGTGGTACGCGCCGAGGTCGCCAGAGCAGCGCCGCATCGAATAACACGTCGACGCCGCCCCCAGGTGTTCTGGCCGGTTCGGGCCAGCCAGGTGGAGCGCTTCAATCGCAGCAGCAGATGTCAGTCGGCGGTTTGGCGGCGCCATCGTCGCCCTCGGTCTCGTCTCAGAAGGAGGACTCGTTGCCGGGTGTGGGCTCACCGGGTTCCGCCCCGAGTTGCCCGTCGCCGGCTAAACTCGACAGCATGTCAATGTCGCTGAACATGCCGCCAGGTGGCATGCCGGGCGACATGAGCGCTTCGCTGATGGACGGCCACATGCATGGCCAGGGGCCTAATCACGAAAGAAAGCCTGGCTCCAAGGCGGCCCAACCCTCGCCCTACTGCGACTTCTGCCTTGGCGATGCAAGGGAAAACAAGAAGACTGGCGGCTCCGAGGACCTTGTCTCGTGCAGCGATTGCGGCCGCTCAGGTAAGCTCGAAGAGAAGACCAAGCGCAAGTATACCAGACGGGCTAACCATAACTGAAACCACGCCGACTGCTCACTTTCCACCGGGACCAATGTCTGTGACACTGTCGCGATTCATTGATGCCATTCGTGTATTCATGTCACTGGAGTTTACAGCTTCGTGTCAACATCGTTAATCTTTGAACCCAAATATTTAATCGAAACTTAAGTTTCTTTGTTTCATTGACAGAAGCTCATTAAACGCTGGTGACATTTACCATCATATTCATTTTGTAGTAATATGAGAGCAGTTATGCATTGTTGAAGTGATCTTCCAATTGTCAGTGGCGATATTGTTGTCTTAAGTATCTTAATTCTAGTACTTGTTTCATCTTTTTTTGATTCTTTTATTTTTTATTTTGTTCCTTTTAATTTTAGAAATGCAGATTAGCATGGTTAATATTACTACAAAGGTACAGAAATGTCACGAAATTTTTAATCACATTTAGATTTTAAAATGTACTGACTTCTAATGAATATAATTATGCTTAGATCTTTGAGATCAAAATCAATTGACCTACAGCTAATTGTATAAATGTTGCAATGTAAATGACTTTAGCGATATATTTTTCGTGACATACTGAATGTTCTCATTTCAATGTGTTCAAATAAATTGTCACAGACAAATAAGTAAATTATGCAAAACCTATATATGGAAGAAAAAAGATACAATTAAAGACAAGCAGAAAATGATCATTTTAAACATTAAAAAACATGTTTAGATTAGGGTTTCTTTTTTCTTGTTGTGGAGTATTTTGCTTAATTTGCTTATTACACGTTCCTTTAATCGTGAACTTTTGATGTTAGTTGTTTTTGTATAGCAGTCGTCATAACTTCTTGATAGTTTTTACATAAATTTGAATGAACTAATTTCGACGAAGAATGACTTTACTCAACGTATCTACGTGTATTCATATTAGTATTCACAAATTATATTGCCATCAAATTGAGTATGATTGAGTAAAATCGTTCTTTCATTATATTCGTGGTGAAGATTGTTTTTCTGCGTCTCATACATGATCGAAAATCAAAAACATACATTTAAAAAGTCGACTGATTACTTCTGAACGTGCACAAGTTGCTGCCTACTTTTATTACTACTACTATACAGTATTTTGATTAACATTCACAACTTGAAGACAATGTCAAAAAAACTAGTAAAAATGCAATGAGGAGCTGCCGAAGCAATGCCTTTAATTTCTAAAACACTCACAACGGGAAATATTTTTAATAATTATTCAACTTCGATCCCGATGATAAAATTCGAACATAAGTTTTAATAACAAATCGAGCGTTAACATTGAATATTGTGGGAGTTTCTATTTACACAATTTTTGTTGAACACAAAAGTGTTGCAGCTAAGCGGAAAATATTTATTTGACGCGATAATCAAACGAGTTGTTTACGAAATATAATTTAATTATTGTTTGTCTTAGCGGATGCATAGTATTATTATTAGCATTATCCACTATAACATAGTTGGTAGCACCGTTCCTTTTAGATGCAATGTTATAAGCTTTAGAGCCAAAGGCAATGTATTTTCCTTTGCGACGAATCTTCTATTTTTTATCCTTCATTTTCTACTAGTCAAAGTGAAGCATTAAAATCAAAATCAACAATTTTTTTAGTAATTTTCTAGTCCTCTTTTAATCTGCGTATAATTCATTTTCAAAATTACATTCAAGTTTAATTGAGAATTTATAAAACATGCATTAACGTTCAAGTTCTTCCATAAAATACGAATTATTTGAGTCATTGGCTACAAACGAGAAGTGTTTGATGAAGTAATACTATGTTGCAATATGGCGTGTTATGCTAGAAACTAATGCGAAAGAAAGAAATTACATCTTTTCCTTGCTATCTAAGTAGTTATCGCGGATTTATTTGACTTATTCGTCGTGATTATTTATTGAATATATATTTATATAAAGATAGAACTAGTTGTCTATTCTACAGTATTTGTCACTCCATTGGAATAAGTCTAGCTATGGCCTGATATTTTTCGTGCTAAGATAGTGTGCGACAGAACGTCTTTCCAAGTTAAGTCCGTCTCCCCTTTAGGATTATATTTGTTGCAACTCCGGTGCAAGGAATCTCAAGTGGAAATCCGTATCAATTTCCATTCAACGCTCAGTTAAGAAACACGCAAACCTTTAATTTATTTTTCCGGGGCATTACAGTTGATTCGAATGATTTAAGTTTTATTGGGTTGTCACCAGTATACTGCTTCTAATTCGAAGTCGATACATGGATATATTTATCAAATATATATATATTATATTCGAGTTTCTCAGGGTTCCTAGGTGGCGTTAATTTCAGGCGCTGAATTTCTGATTGTGTTAAGACTGAAGTCGCAGCGCCACCTAGGACCTACTCAGAGACGACCAAGAAATGAAGGCATTTATACGATTTCTTATATTGTTAAACGTAAACTTGTTATCGCACGATTCTAATCTGAAAAAAGATAGTGAAACGTAACGAAAAGTACGACAGTTTTTCTCAAACTTGGGTTAATTTAATTGTGCTCTACTCTTATTCCAACTACTTCCGGTTACATCGTTCGGCATCACGCAATGTATCGTACTTTTCGTTTAAAAACTTTTCTTCCGAAGAAAAGCTTTCTCTCTGGAGAACAAGTTTAGGCGTTTGAGCAGCTAAGTGTGCAGATTTGAGAGCGATCTCGAAGTGGATGAGAGCATGTGTGCATGTGTGTGTAAATAATGAGAGGGAAAAATATCGAACGAGTGATAGAATGTGTATGATAAGACGCCGAAAGGGATCGCGACGTTTATATTGTGCTGCGCAAGAAAGAACGTGAACTATTCCAAGGTACGCACTGCTATTAATTTAACCACATATTATTATTGGGAGGGAGACGAAAAAGAACTATAAAGGATAGTATAACGTATGACGAAAACGTATGTTCGGAGAAGAGAGATACGACATTTAAAACGTTGACAAAAAGTTTTTAAGAATCAAATTGATAAAAAAAGAGATTGATGAATAAAACACGTTTTTGCGTACAAAACAGTCGCTTGCATTGTTCTTATTTCTGACGTTAAAGTGCTGAGGAAAGGTGAAAGATTCAAAGAAACCAAACTGTCAATTGCATCGTCGTCAATTGCAGTGCTTTATTCGAACGGTCATTTGAAAGATCGGTTGGGATGCGCTCAAACGTTTCGATAGTAACAGAAAATTGTTGATCAAATTGAAGTAGCTTGGAGTTCACTGTTCTTCGGCACAAGATAAATTGTCCTGGCACCTTTCTTATATCCAATCCTTATCCTGAGAGATCCGTTCTTGTTGTAGGCCATCCAACATGTTTGCAATTTACCGCAAACATGATCATTTCTGTCCGCAAGTACAGGTGGCAGTGCATCGAATGCAAATGTTGCACTTTATGTGGAACCTCGGACAATGACGTAAGTTTTACATTTTTCTTTGGTATTTATCAACGGTTTATTCAAATCAATTTTTTCAAGCAATTTAATATGTACCTTTCTTATTTATAATCAATTATTGTTTGACTTTTTACTTCGTATTTACGATTCCATAATGATTTTGATTTGTATAAAAAAATTTGCAAAAATAAGAAAAATCCATAAATCAGTCCTCAGAAATATTCAAATTTCAATTATTAAATTTTATATTTTAATACCTTGTTTTTCATTAATGAATTTATAGACAGTATATATCTTTATAAGATTAGAGTTCGAAATTAATAGAACATTTTTTATTCTTAAAGAAATATTATCAAATAATTATTATTTTAAAAGTAAAATGATTGAATTAAATATTACATAATAAGAAAAAGGTTTTCAGTATAAGCTTTTTTTAGTCTTTTAGGCTTGAACAGATTTGTAAACAGATTTTAATACAATAATTTATTGTTTTATTTTTCTTACATAATTATTTCAAATAACTAAAGCACATTTTTGAATAAACATATAGGATCAACTACTGTTCTGCGATGACTGTGATCGTGGTTATCATATGTATTGTCTGCAGCCACCTTTATCTTCGCCTCCAGAAGGTTCTTGGTCATGTCATCTTTGTATAGACGAATTTCACACTAATTGATTTCAAAGTTTGAGATATTTGCGAAACGAGATAGTTTTTTTTTAATTAAAACAAATTTTTATTGTTAGTAATACAGCAGTCAATTAGTGGGAGAGTATTGTTAGTCTTGGTTTTAGTTCCACCTTAATGAACTTTTATTAGTTTCGTTTAATATCATAAATTGATTGGTACAAATCTAAATATCGCCTCGATAGCTAAAATATATCATTTTAAATATATTTTATAAGCGTAAGCTGCGACGAGCAAAACACACTTTTTCGTTCTTGATAGAAATGAATAATTATCGTTTAAGTATTTCACATACTGACAAACGAAAGCTACAGAACTTTCCGCCCAACGAAAAACATTTTGACGAGAGGTGTATTTAGAATAGTTTAAATATTAGTATCATTCTTTGTAATTAACGTTCAAATAATATTGAGATATCATATGGTATAAAAGATTTAACTTTAAAGATTTTTGTGATTTCTTCAAAACGAATGAAGAAACAATTTTTTAGATTTTTGTCA
This sequence comes from Psix sp. ZL-2020, assembly GCA_022817045.1. Classification (NCBI taxonomy): domain Eukaryota; kingdom Metazoa; phylum Arthropoda; class Insecta; order Hymenoptera; family Scelionidae; genus Psix; species Psix sp. ZL-2020. The sequence goes on from JABFQD010002217.1 coordinate 6,439, forward strand.
AGATATGTGCAAAAATTTGTATTAAAATTTGTTATGTTTCATAGTAAAAGTACAAACATTATAATGATTTTCGATTTTTATTAAATTACTGAACATGTGACATTTTTGCTATGAAACATAAATTTTCTTAAGTGCAGCTTATAGGTAAATGTTATTACTTCTGAGGAAACATTTTCTTATTTTTTCATAGTCGTATTGTTAATATTATTATGTAGACCATCAAGTCTTATTTTTCTACGATTTTTTGAAGACTACTGGCCTATGATTTACAGTAGAATTATAAGAATAATTTTTAGCTTTTTTTAGAATGAAACAATTTTCAAGCGGTGCTGAATGCGATGATACTCTCCTGTAGTTATTTTATCGTACTGTCATTTTATTCCCATGAGATGAACAAGTTTAAGATTTCCACAAGTTTAGGATGTTTCCTTTTTAATGGCTATTTTTATCTATTAATAAAAACTCGCCAATTTATATATACATAAATTCAATTTTATAAAATAATTGGTTTTAATCAACAATCAATTTTTGAATTTCATTTTTATAGATTATTTTGTAAGATTTTTTATTAGTTTTTTTAAACATTTTTCTTCAAATATTTGTTTTCTTTTAATTCATTTCATTTATTCAAGAAAATAAAAGCAATTCATTATATTAATTACAATTTTTATTGACTAATTATCTTAACTAATTAATATATAAATATTATGAGAATATTTTATTAGTAAAAAAAATATTGCTATGTTTTTTATATAACTAATAACATTTGAAATAAATTTGATGAATAGTTAAAATGAAAATTTACCTCTAAATTTTAAATGTTTATTATATGTGAAAATATATATTTAATATTGCTAACATTTATATAGTTTATGCTTCATATTGACATAGTTTCTATCTTTTTAAATCATTATAACTTTAACAATATCAAGTTTCCAGAAATTTTAGAAAGCAAAGTAATTATTTTGTCTCTTTGTCAAATATAAATTTCACATAGACACATTAACTACGTAAGAACATAAATAATTAGAACAAAATAATGATATTTTAATGACTAACTTGACTTCAATTTAAATTAAACATTTTATAAGGAACAATTGGATGTTTCCAAAATTGCAGTTTTACGAGAACAATTATCTAGAAACATCCTGAACTTGTATGAATGATAGTATGCAGGAATAAATTTTTAATTGTGTAATTTTTACCAAATGAAGAATTTATCTTGTAACTGTATTGCATTAAGATGTAAATCAGATTTAATATTCTACCTCGAAAAAGGCTCTCATATAAGTTTTAATTTCTTGTAACGTTAATTATACGTTTCAATTTCAGAGAGCATTACTATGTCGAGAATTATCAGTCGAGAATAAGAATAAGACGTTTCAACATTTTTTCAATTAATTTTCGAAATAAAATAGCAATTTGTAAATAAATAAGTGAAATTTATGTTGATAGATCGTCTCATCCGTGGTTACTTGAAATTGCATAAAAACTAACTGTACAAATAATTTCGTGATATCGAAAGGCAAGAATTCAACTTCTATGTCATTTAGATCTGTAACATTTTTATATCAAATGAATCTACTCAATTGTACATACGCATAAGATTATAAACGAATTTGCAAAAACTTGACGAAATCATTGAAAATTGTAAATTTTAAAAGACTAGACCTTCAATGAGTTCAATGTTGCTGGGTTAAAGTCGTCGACCTCATAGATTAGTTTGTAAGTCGAAAGTATATTACCGAACAAACGACTGAAACGCTTTTACCGATAAAAGTTTATCTGTATTTGCCACAAATGATACTCAATAATTTTAAACTCAATGGCGTAGCCTATTTCAGGGTGTCTAAACTTTTGTGTCAATGCAACGAAACGAAAAAATAGAATAATTTTAATTGTTTATAAATTGTATATGATGTGCTCAATATAATTATATATTTGTATTAGTAATTGTTTTTATATTGATCTTCAAAGTCCAACTTATTTATAGTTATTTTTGTGTAATGCTGTAAATAAAATTTAATGTTATAAATCGACTAAAATCTTATACACTGAATAAACTTGATAATGATGGTGCGGATAGCAACGACTCTATCGATGACAACTAGAAATCGAATTGAACTGATATTAGTATACAGGATTAGCGAGAGTTTAAACACCCTGGCTTATACAATTAAAATAGCAGTGATATGTGCGTGTTTACAGTGAAAAACCGCAATTTGGTTAATTCAGTATTTTTATATTATATACATGTACACATAGAAATATACATTGTGAATGTACTTAATTTAAAGGAAAAAGGAAATAAAGTTAAAACGTAATAAGATTATACGGAAATATTTGCAACACCGTTTTTACTTCCGCATTCGAGAATCATTTTACGATCATTCGTGATTGTAAAGTAAGATACTTTGGATGTTTAGTTGTGCTAAACTTAAGTTTAATTTTTTGATTCTCTTAGTACTAAGTTTGGTGTGTAATAATGTGATACATTTTCCGTTTAAATAGAACAAAACAATAACTAAATAGACGGTTTCGATGAATCTTTTTAAACTTTTATGATCACTATTGTAAAACACTTTTTGTAAATAAATGTTAAGTAATCTTATTCAACGATGAATTTTTTGTGTATGATTTATGGTGTAATTATAAATTTGATATTGTGGAAATTGACTTTAGAAATATAAATATTAAAACCTATCTCAATTATTATTCATTTTTCTTATAATTGATTATTTGTGATTATTGTGCATTTATTTTTTCAAACATTTTGTAAGTAATAAGTTATTGAATTTGAAATTAATTACGCTGTTTAATTTTATTATTGCTTTGGATTAATAAGCTATATAAGAGAGGTATACAATATTTTTATTTCATAAATAAATAAATTAACAATATCATTCTTTTTGCATAAAATTTAAATTTTGTTTACAAAATTTATTTATATGGAATTTTTTATTGATAAAAAACAGGTGAAACTTGATATTAAACAAGATTTATTCCTTGTTTCGTTTTTATTATAAAGATTTAGTATTTGGGCAACCAGAACTACGCCAAATTTTACTGATCGAATAAATGATATGTACTGTAACATCGAAAATTTATCAACAATGTTTTACCGTTGTCACTTACTTCTTTGTTGAAATAAAATTTAGACTCACATAATTAGTGTATAATTTAAATTTAATGCACACATTGGTATATTAATATTACTATTAAACTTTCATAGTTGAATATTTTTAATTAATTTGTGATCACGATATTTTTAATTAATTTATATGATCACGATATTAGAGTATTATTAGATAACTATTTTAAAAATGAATTAATAATTAAATTGTTTTTACTCAAACCTTATTGAAAAAAATCAATCATCTTCATATTAAAATCAGCTGGAAATTTCTTTTTCTTTTTCAATGTTTTATTTCTTTCAGTAGATGAGTCCATATGATTAAAATAAATCTATCGAAATGTGTCTTATATTTACTTTAACAATAACTTTCAACAGGAAATCAATATCATGCAATATCTCTATGCATGAAATGCTCAGATTTGTGATCGAATGGAGTTTGAGGTTAGGTTCCGGATTTCCGCTTGCTGGACATTCCCGAGGAACTTCGTCGCGTGTTTTGTCATGCAGATATTTATAGAATGCCAGTCTCAGCAGTCTATTGGAGGATAAATATGTGATTCAGGAGTTCAAAGAAAATATAGAATAACGTGAGGGTGTAAGAATCACGTCTTAGGTGGGAACAACGTCTGTGTTTGGTAACGCATACTGCTATCTGCTATTATCATGCACCGAACGGCTGTGAACGCTTGTGTCAGTCGTTTTGTTTAGCACGAAAATGGGTAAAAAGAAGTCGCATACTGCTCCGGTCAAAAGTAAACAAACATCCAGCCAAAAAAAAATTTCACCTGCTAAACGAAGCGAAATCAACGTACAGTGTGAACGAATTTTTCATTGTAAGTTTACAAAATTAATGTTTTTAATACCAGCTTAACTTCCAGATCTGATTAGTCATTTGTATTTACGGATATTATTTATATTTGTTTACATTTTTTACAGTGTCAAATTTTACAATTTTGTTTGTATTAAATTTCTTTAAAATTCCATGAATAATTTTTTAAAATTTTTGTAATTTGATTAACTGTTTCGTTATATGTATATTTGCTTATTTTAGATTAAAAAAAAGCGAGTTAAAAACGTATTCAATAACAGTAAATGAATTTGAATTATTAAAATGTATGTCACTGAGAAAATGAATAGAAAGACAGACAAGAGTTTATTCTATTTTGAACTTTTTGATAAATATAGCATCTTAAATACAGATAAATTTAAAGTAATAGCTTTTTCAATTTTATAATGTTGTAATACATTTTAGAATAAATCAATCTTTGATATTAAATTATGCAGATTTAATCGCCCACATCTTTTTGTTATTTTTATTTACAATCATTATATTAGCGTATATCTTACAACACTTTTCTTTGTAGTTATTAGAAAGATAATATTTATTTTTATACAATCTTATAATTAAAGAACAGTTTGTTTTTTTCTTTTTATTTTATTTTTTCATTTTTACAACAGAAACTAAATAAAAAAACATGAAAAACAACACACAAAGAAAAAAATTCTTTGGATTTATCTGTATTTTAATTATTTAATGTTACCTCATAACTCATTTATTCATTGCTATTCTAGAAGCAATAAAATTCCCATAAAAGGTTTTTATTTTTTATCAATTGTGTTGAGATGCAATGTTTGTAGAAAAAGGGTATTATTTTTGGCATTTTGATGCCAAGCCTTACAAGTTACATACTGAAACATTACATTGTATAGAATGTAAAGGTTACCAGGGCAAATTTGTACATAAGCATGCACATGTTAGTTTATTCAAGTTTACATGGTTATTTATAACTTCTCATTCCACTGATTTCACGATAAAGAAAATTAGCTTTACTTGGAATACCTTACATTAACCAACATTGTCCCCTTTTTGATAAGAGAACAGATTCACTGAAGAATAATCAACTAAAAAATTCATTTCAGTAAGCAGTAATCCAGCTTTCAAGACTCAACTATGGACCAATTACTTAGAGATATCAGTGGCTTTGGAAAAGGTTAAACGATTAGAGGACATGAAATCTGAACCACAAAAAAGATTCCTGGCTGAGAGTAAATTTATGAAATGGCTACAAGAGAATGATGTGAATACCAAAGATGTCAGTATTACAGAATACCTAAGTTATGATCTTGGTTTAAAAGCTGAAAGGGATATTAAAGAAAATGAATTGATATTAGAGATTCCTAAGAAAATTATCTTTAGCGTGGAAACCGCTGCGCCTGAACTTCAGGCTATCAAAAATGACCCTCTGATTCATCATTTACCACAAGTCGAATTATCCATTGCACTTTTAATAGAGAAATATAAGGAAAACTCCAAATGGAAACCATATCTTGATATTCTTCCATCATCTTATAGCACAGTACTTTATATGAGTACTAATGATATGATGGAATTGAAAGGAAGCCCTACATTAGGTAAAGAGACAGCTTAATGTGTTATGAAAACGAGTACAAGAAACCTTCACAGAATGTCATAGATTATTTAATTTTCAATAAATGTTAAACATTTTGCTTTTAAAATATGATTTAAAAAGAACGCTAACATTTGTTACTGTAATTTACATTAAATTTATTAATTTTTAGAAATATTTCTCCATAATAAAATTACTTGGTACTAATTTTTGATTAATTCAGTTTATAAAATTGATTTTCAGATGTTGCTTTAAAACAGTGTAGAAATATCGCACGACAGTATTCATATTTTAATAGGCTATTTCAAAACAGCAATAATGCTGTTTCTGACTTACTCCGAGATGTTTTTACTTATGAAGAATTCCGGTAAGTCATCAACGTAAAGATTTTAACAGTTTGTAATATAGTATTGTCTTGGATAGAACAAGTGAAAAGTCTTCGTAACGTTTGTATGTAAGAGATACAATATTTGGTAAAATTCACACAACGCATGCAATGTTTTTACGTAATATTTTTTGAGGAATAATTAACGAGTAAAATGAGATACGACATTGTAATTATGTACTTTTAATATAAAAACACTTACATCAGTATATAAATAAATACAACTTATAAATAAATTTTATATCTAAATTGACACAATAATTAAAGTTTTTTTTAACAACGTCAGTTTTGTTACACTAGCTACGTTTTCGTGATGGTGAAATTAAATGAAATAATGTTATATAATTCATTTGCAATGACAATGTTAATTTAATGTTGTTCATTAGTAAGACAATTGATCGGACTAATCGACATCGTCGTCAACAATACTGGCAATTTTAAACAACCATTACGTTGCTCAAATTAATACGACTAATATTTTTACACAAAGCTCTTTTCCTTCAAGGGTAAAACTTTAAATAATTTTATGTTCGAATTTTTATAGCGATTACTTCGTGCATTTGCTGAAACGCTTCTTATATAAAAACTATGTACACCAATCGCCAGCAAATGGCACACTAGTTACAAGCACAAGAACAATTTCTTTCAACAAAAGAAAGAATGTCTTGGGTTTTTATGAGATTCCCACGCTCATCACTTCATAAAGTCTGGAATAGTGTCCCAACTGTCGTTCCCATCCAGAGAATCATTTTCTATGTCACTTTTGATATCATAATCAGAGTCCATATCACGGGGTCTTTCAGGCTTCTTCGCGTTCGAAGTTGTTACCACATTCACCATGATTGTGTTCAGACTACTCGTATTAGACAACTTTCTAGCTGCAAGCGCTGGACTTTGAAACACAGCTCGTGAAAACGTATTTCTATACGTGTACTTTTGTTTCTGTTGCACGCGACAGATGATGAATATCATCACGAATACTACCACCGTTACACCTAATATGGCGCCACTAGCAATTATACTAGGTGTTATGTTGGAGAACATGACTCCTTCCGTCCCACTGGACTCTATGGTTTTAAGGACATCTTTTATAGTCTCGGAATTATCATCTAGGATTTCCTCAACACGTCCGATTTCGACGAAAGTCATTGATTCGTTCTTTTTCTCTGGCACGTTACTGTCATCACCTTGATTAAACGGTATACTTTCAAAAGCTGTATAGATGTTCAAAATTTCGCGAGGGTCGTTCATTATTTGATCATTTTGAGGGTATTGGACTTCGGTTTCTTGCAGAAGCATTCGTTGTTCATCGGCAATGTTATCACTTGTTTGTTCGAATTTTGGTAACATTGTTGTTGTAGTAGTAGTAGAAGTAGTAGTAGTAGTAGTAGTTGATGTGGAAATTGATGTACTTTTTTTTAACTGTTTTAACGTGGTTGAATGTATTGTTTCTGTATCATATGCTTCCTGGTTTCTTTGTTTGACTTCAGCAAGGTGAATTTGACTGGAACCTCTTTGTCTCAAAGCTATGAATTCATCCAAAGTCATGTTTCTAGATTTTAATAGTCTTTCTAATCTTTTCGCACTGGCACCAGAGCTAAATAATTCAAGTATTTCCGCACGAGCATCGGGTTCTAATCTTAACATGTATTCATCAATATTAATTGATTGACTAATATTTCTATGATTCTTATAAGATGGTTTTGTATCGGAATCCTGGTTTTCTGGTAACTCAGGTTTTACAGTTTCAATCTCACTCGGTTCCGTCACTGTTTGCTTATGATTCTTCATAGTACCTTCTTCTTTTTCTTCTTCTCTTTCTGGATGTAGTATTTTCTCAATACTTAAAGTCGTTTGTATCTCTTTTGATTCTTCCGTTGAGCTTTGCATTGTGAAGTCTGAAAACTCCATTATTTCGTCTTCTTCAAATTCCGTTTTTTCCGTCTTCTTAAACGGAGGCGTCTTAATTACCATCGGCATAGTTGTGTCTATGTTTTTCATCGTGGTTGATACTTTTACTGGATTTTCTGAAATGGTCATTTTCTGAGACATTAACATCTTACTATCTATTATTCTAGGTGGTTCATCCATAGGGAGTTTCTTTTCTGTTGTTATTTCTGGTTTTTTCTGATTTGAAAAATTAACTTCTTTCATTGGAATGACCCTTCTTGACTCTTCCGGCTTAGTTTCTTCATTCGCAAAATTGGTTTTCTTGTTATCATACGATATTACTTCGGGTTCTAATAACTTATATTGAACTTCTTCTTTTCCAACATACGATACTGGTTCCTGGATTTTAATCTCCACTTTTTCATAAGTGGAACCTGCGCTCGACTTTGTTTCTTCTATTTTACCATCTTTATTCGTACTCTTAAGTAAGTCTATTACGTTGACTTTACCTTGAAGTAAATCTGGCAAAGTTAAATTACTCCTTTGTAAGATTTCTGATAGACTTAAACTGTTTCCTTGTTGCATTTTAAGAAGAGTTTTCAAGTCAGAATTACTAGACAATTTGGAAGCCAAATTTGACGCTGGCTTCATGGTTTGATAAATAGGATAGTTTATTCTGGCTTCTGTAAACTCTTCATTCTGCGGAGGTCTTCGTTTTCGTGGTCTGGGTTTCTGGTACTCTTCATCATTCATTTCATATTCATTTGGCTGATTTTGAAAAGTCTCTCTATATTTAATAGCAACATCCGGGTTCTCATAAGGAAATCTTATTTCCTTTACCTGAGAATTCAGTTTTTGATCGAATCTAGCGTATTTTCTTTTGTTTGAGACATCTTGAAGCTGCATCTTATGATCCCAGTTTCCTTCAATTTTTCGACCATTTCCGTTACGATTATAAGTTGAAGATTTTTCTTTCTCTTCTACTTCTTCTGACAGCTGAGGAGGTTTTCTTCTTCGAGATAAAGGAATTTCAGGTCCTATAAATTGGTCATCTATTTTATCAGGATATTCCTTCTTGTATTGCTTATTATCATTTTCAAGCATATATTCTCCATCTAATTCTATTCGCTCTTTAGAATTATACTTGTTTGAACTGATGGCATGAAATGGAACCAGAGGAACGCTATCTCCATCGCGCCACTTTGGCTCCAGCGCTTTTCCATTTTTCCAATACTGACCTATAGGAACTCCGGGTCTGTTTTCATCTACATTTATGTATTCGTCTTCTTGATATTCTTCCACATATGATTGTTCTTCTGATGACTGATCCTAAAACAACAAAAATAAACAAAAATTAAGATACCATCATAGACAAATGAAAAGAAGTGTTTAAATATTGTATAATAATATAGTAGATCCTATGTATTTATTCTTTTTAGTGAATACACATTTTTAAAATTTTCTTTAAAAATGTTAATTGGTTGTTTTTTTCTTTGTGTATTTTTAATATTG
>JABFQD010002218.1:0-15765 GCA_022817045.1 Psix sp. ZL-2020
ATCGTTCATTACTGGCTGGACATCAAGTCTCTGCTTTAAGCCAATATTGAGCCGACCCCCTTAACAGTGGTAAACTCAACACTGATTTTATACTAATCCAGTACTGGGAAACGAAAAAAGAATATTAGATTACCAATGCTAGCAAAGAACTAGCTATAAGCTGGCTTTTAAAAGTGCTATATTACTAACAAATATTCAGGCAATACCTAAATTGTAGTAAATTCAAAACTGTTTCAAAACTATTCCAGTACTGGGAAACGATAAAATAATATTAGATTACCAATGTTGGCAAAGTACTACCTCAATATTGGCTTACATCTAACTCAATATCGATAACCAGTATGGATTACATATTGGTTTTACTACAGTGCAAGTACTGGCCCGATATTCTTAAATTGCTAAAATGCGACAGAATATATATTTTTTCAACAACTTATTTTTTGAAGCAGCTGATGGAGCAGTGGATAGAGTTGCCAACTTCTGACCCCGAGGACCTAGGATCAAATCTTTATCCCTAACATGTTTAAAATCAGTTTCCGCGGTTTTTTCATAATTAATACTAATTAAAATGTTATAATTGAACAAATAATATTCATCAAAGTAATATATAATCAAATAAAAATTTTATTATAATAATTTTTTTTTATTAGCTCTGGTTGTTCTATGTCAGTACTGATTTTGTACAAAACCATTAGTGAGCCAATACTTAATCTACTCTGATTGACTTGCAATACTATTGTGTACTGATACAATACCAATATTTATTAGTTTGTGAATGGATTCTGAATAAGTACTTTTTACCTAATGTTAACATTGTTTAACGCCATTGTGCCAACAAATGGCCAATTTTATACTAGAACTGGCTATGTATAGATTAATAACCGAGCCGTAGTCCTACCCATGTTATCATTCCTGTATTGGCCCAGTAGTGATAAACAAATTTATTTGTACAGACGCAGTATAGATGCCACTATTGGCAACATCGGCGGTAGGATTGTACCAGTAATGAGCCTGTATAAAACTATTAGTGAGCCAATACTCAATCTACTCTGACTGACTTGCAATACTATTGTGTACTGATACAATATCAATATTTATCAGTTTGTAAATCGGTCCTGAATAAGTACTTTTTAGCTAATGTAAACATCGTTTAACGGCACTGTGCCAACAAGTGGCCAATTGCATACCAGGACTGGCTCTGCATAGATTAACAATCGAGCCGTAGTTCTGCCCACGTAATCATTCCAGTATTAACCCAGTGGTGATAAACAAATTTATTTGTACAGACGCAGTATAGATGCCAGTATTGGCAACATCGGCGTTAGTATTGTGCCAGTATTAAGCCGTATGCTAATTTCTACATGGGTATGCACAATGTATATGTATTATACTATAACGTTAAGTTTAAGTTCTTTTTCATAATTCTTGTCAATTTATTTCTTGGCTGAAATTAATATATTTTCTTTTTGTTTTACAACTTTTCTTGGCTGACTTGTAATATCATTTTCTTGTTGTTTTGTTTTGATAGGGAGCCATACAATTTTGGGGGAGGGGATTGAGGAGGGGAAGAGGAAGAGTACTGGAAATTTTGTTTTTAAGAAAGAGGGCCAATAATAATTAATTTTTGATTTTTTGGTGTATTTTAAGGAAGACATTGTACGCAATCTTGGCGTAACCTTCACAATGTAATTGTTTCGTGTATTAATATTCTAAGAAACATATCCGATAAAAGTCTGCTTTTGTTCTATGTTTTAATCTCTAGGTTTGAAAAACTAAATATTCAATCAAGTGGATATTAGATTTCTATATTAGCGGTCCAAAAATGTGAATATAAAACTTAGATAAATAAGTGCAATTTGGGCAATTTTGAAGGAAAAAATCAAGGATTACACTATCCCGTTTTTGTAAATTTCTACAATGAGTATCTGAACATTCATCGACTTGATATTTATTTTATATTACTGTTAAAAAAGTGTGTTTATCATTGCACTTGGCGGTGTTCATGTCAAATTTGTTCATGTCTCGCGTAAAAATTAAGATTTTTACATACTAAATTATTGTAATTATTTAAATATTCACAGGTATTATGTTTAAAGCGCAAAAAACAACTTTTTTATTTACGACTTGAACAAAGTTGGCTTATTTACGCACGGATCTGCGAGTTCACCGCCCAACGCAGCCCAAATTTTACAAGACCTTATTTGATGTATAATGCAAAACTTTGTCAATTATTTATGTCAAATTTATTCAACTTTATTAATAATCATACTCTTTTGATACAAAAACTTATGAATATACTAACAGTTTCATGAATGCACTTGCAAACGAGATAAATGATATTACTGATACTCTCGCTAATGCTACAGCAAATCAAAATGAATTCAATGACATGAACAATTTTATTCTTTATTTTGATGAAGAAATTGCGAAATTGAAAAATGATTTAAACTCATTATTAATAGCAATAATTTACGCCAAAATGGGACAATTAAATCCAAATTATTTGACCTTACAAAGAATTGAAAACGATATACGTAAATTCCAAAAATCGAATATTTTCACCGAATTTCATTTTCCAATTTTTGATAACTATGAAGTTTTCAAAAACCACATAATTTTACCAAAAGATTAAATTATACATCATATATTTTCTCACAACACAATAATTTTCTCACAACATATCATACAATGATTCATCAAAATTTAGCGGCGTAACCTGTTGCTCAGAGATAAAATTTCAATTGTCTAAATTCATTTTACAAACCATAGTTCAAATTAACAAGGAAATACTGTTAAAACGGAAAAACTTTTGCATGGACACACGATTCTCCTGGGCGAGTTCCTCATCTTCGAAAATACAAAATCGGAATCTCTCAATCTCTAAACTCGAATAATGTTCGAGCACTATGTCAGTTCTCTCCTCCGTTTCATCATTCCGCCTTGTCATCTCTACGTCACCTCTTCCACTTGGCGCCAATTCTGATTCTTTGCTGTTCCATGATGATAGGGTTTCCTTGTGTTACTTTCTGCTGTACTCAAAATTCGTGTTATCGATCCAACTCCACTGAGAAGTAAACCTGATTGTGAACCAAATTGTGTTCAAGCCCTCCCAGGCACCAGCATAAGAGTCCAAAAAGAGTTTTCTCTTTTGGATGGATGGCAAAACATAAAGAATTGTCTGCCATCACAAACAGGCGTTGAGTCATCATTATCCACGAATGAAGGTTTGAGACCTACTTTTTCCGAATAAGGTAGCAGAAAATCTTGAATTTTAACCATGTATACACCATGGTTATACTATAATAATAATATTTATTAATTTCAGTATTTACATTATACCCAGAAATGAGCTTGGCTATTCATTTCACACACATCCCCCATACACTTCGCTACATTAAGTTACTTTTTGATTCTGTTTTTGCTTTCAGTCTCACTTACAATTTCCCTCCTTACTTTCGTATATACAACCATCACTGCACCCTTGCCTTACAAATACTACCTCTTTACAACTATATTTACAATTACCTTCATGTTGCAATTACATTATACTATTTACCTTTAAATTTTACTATTTACAACTACATTTACATTATCGCATTTTTACATATATATTTACATTTATCATTACCTTCGTTTCACTTCCCCTCTTTCACACCCGTACCATTCGTTCATCCACTCCCAGCGTTGCCTCTACGTCCTTATTTCTTTTCGCTCTCTCTCTTTTGCTTTTTTCTTTAATTACCTTCCTCAAAACATTTATCGCACTTATCTCAATCTTATCACTGACAATTTTTCTCACTTTGTCTCTCCCGTTTCCACCAAGTATCTAAATACCCACATTCTTTTCTGGATGTCTCCTCTGAAGTTTCTTTCCCCTAGCCCCCATGTTAATTTCGCTGTAATCCCACCTTTCTGTTTGAGCTCATTTATATGATCCCTATATGTCCCATTCCTATTAAACGTAAACCCTAAATAGCAGAACTTGCTTACCTGTTGCATCACCTTTCCCTCCCATGTCCACTTTTCCTTCGTATGTTTTCTCTCTTTACAAAATATCATCACCTTCGATTTTTTCTCGTTTAATATAAGGTCTCTACTTTTCAAGAATCCCCGCAACGTGTCTAACATGTCCATCATCGTTTCCCTATTTGCCGCTAACAACACCATATCGTCCGCGTACGCTAAAGACCATATCCTTTTCCCGTTTAATTCTACTTCTCGTTTCTTACGCTTTTTTAATACCTTTTCCAAATGCGCTAGGTAGATGTTAAACAATAGTGGACTCAACACACCCCTGCTTTACGTCTTTGTTCGTCCAAAACCTCTTTCCATCAGCCTCTCGATGAGTCCTCTACTCAAGTCCATCAATTCCATAATCCTCCACAGTTTCTCCCGGTTCACGGTGTCAAACGCCGCCCTCAGATCGACAAAGACAGCGTATACTTTCTTTTCATTTTCTATTTCCATCTGCATTATATGGTTCAGCACGAATATAGTTTCTATCGTGGATCTGCCTTTTCTGAACCCTGCCTGGTTTTCTGGGATTGTTTTCTTCTGCTCCACTTCTTTTTTTAACCTCTCTCTGAGCACCTCTTTATAAATCTTATAAGTTGTGTTAAGGAGCGATATCCCCCCGTAATTTCCTGGCACGTTCCTCTCTCCTTTCTTAAACAGCGGTACTATGACGCTTTCCCTCCATTTATCCGGTACTCCTTTCCCTCTCCATACCTCCTTCATCAATTCCCCTAACTCCCTTCTTACTGTCTCACCTCCATACATCCATGCCTCGTTCGGTATACCGTCTGTTCTGGCTGCCTTCTTCTTCAATTTCCTCAGCGCCTTCAGAATTTCTTCTTCCGTCAGTTCCCCCTCTTCATCTACAATATTTATGTTCCTTTCTTCCCCCGTCCTTTTGTGATCTGCGCCCTCCAGTAGTGTCCTGAATTGCGCATTCCACTCTTCCTTCGTGATGCCGTTTTGTCCATTGTCCCTTTTCTTTCTTCTTCTGTTCACAAATTGCAACACTTATCCTTCTTTCTTCAGGCTTCTCAGTTCTGTCTCTTCTTCCCCTTTCTTTATTCTCTCCTTTTCTTTAAATATTTCTTTCATTTCCCTTTTCTTCTCTATGAATTGCTCCCTTGTGATGCTACCTCTTGTCCAATTTGCCAACATTCTCTTTGTTCTCCTCTTCTCCCTTGTGCACAGTTTGTCCCACCGTCTCCTTGATCCCAGTTTCCATCTTCTCACTTGCACCTGCTTCTTCACCATAGCTTCCTCCACTCTAACCTTCAAACACTGCCATCTGTCTCTCCTCAGACTGACATCGTCTACCTTCCTCGGGTTCCACTGTGGATTCTCTGTTTTGTCTCTGTAATCTAATTTCGCTTCTTCTGACCAATCATAGATCTTCTTTCCTACACCCCTTTCCTCTTCTTCTCCTTCTTCTTCTTCCTTGCTCTCGTCGATCTTTACTTCTAAGGGTGCGTGATCCGAGTCCACCATGTACCCTACTCTAAAGCTTTTTACAAACGCATAACATATTTCGTTCATTATTACATAATCAATTACCGTATTCCCTCTCGCACCGATATACGTGTACTCCCCACTCCAGTCCCCTTCTGTACCTTTATAGTATTACCCATACCTTCTCTTCTATCACTCTGACGAGCTCTTTTCCTTCTTTACTCACTTTCTTATCCCTACTTGACCTGCCTGTATTATCCCCCCCCCCTCTCCTATACCGATATTTCTTCCTAGCTTCCCTATCCTTATATTAAAGTCCCCCTCCCTCCCAGTATCAAATGCTCTTCTTTCCTTATTTCTATTTCCTCGTCTAACTCCTCTATTATTTTCCTCATATTCCCTGCATTAAAAATTGACCATATGTTATACACTACCCCCTTATTCTTAATTATTGAATTTATTCTATTCTTGCCAATTCTGTCTATCGCTTTACTTCCTGCCCCCCCCCCCAATTCTTTCTGATTTCTATTATATTTCCCCAAACACCCTCCCTTTCTTGTATTATTTTTTTGCTGTCCTGCATTCCCATATAAAGTTTACTGATAGTTTTTCCTTTAGCCTTTCCCAGTCTTTCTTCATCATCCATGTTTCTCCCAAGCTAACAAAATCAAATTTCTCTATATACTCCCAAACTTCCCTATCCTTTCCCCATACCCCCGCTACATTCCAAAAAAGTAATTTTCTGTTCTCCTTAATGTTATTCCTCTTCCTCGGTCCTTCCTTTTCCTTCTGCCCTCTTCCCTTTTCCTATTCTTGGGCTCCTCGAAATCCTACTCTCTTGCTCCTGCCCTTTCCTTTTGTTTCTCATTTCCCTTCCCTCTTCTTCCTTCCTCTCTTTTCCCCTGTCTCTCTAACCTTGTCTTTTTCCAGCACTTCCTCCCAGAATTTCCATGCCCCATTCACCCATACTTATCCTCTGCCCATTTTAATTTCTACTCCTTTTTCTCTCTGCCTTTTTGTCCACTTTACCAACTTTGCCTGAATTCTCTTTTCCTTGAACGACATGTCATGATCCAGGTAAAAATTACCTCCTGTCAATACGCTTTTCCTTGCTATCACCTCTTCATTTTCCTCTCCTGATTCAAACTTCAAAATAACCACTCTTCCGCTTATCCTCGCTCCCATAATTCTGCATTCCACATTCAGTTCCTTCCATATCCACTCCTCAATCTGCTCTTTCTCCACCTTTTTTTTCTTTCCTCTTTCTCTTTATTTTTCACCATTTTTTCAATTTACCTGCATCTTTCTCGCTCAGCACACTACATACCGACCAAGTTGACCTTCATGGTATGCTTCCCCCCTCCTGCCCTCCCTTCCGAGTCCCCGCTTTTTTCTTTCTCCAAATTCGCTTTCAGTTGTTTTACTTCCTCTTCCAGTGCCCTGATTCTCTCCTCATACACATCATCACCCTTCGTTACCTTCGCAAATGCTACCCCTCTCTTTTGCTCAAAATCTAATTTCTTTTGCCCCATATTCCCCTTGCTTCTCGCAGCAGAAGCTACCTTTCTGCTGCTCCCTGCACCTCGTCCTGGCATGCTTCAATTCCCTTCACAACTTCGCTTTATTTGCGGTACTAACGAATTGCCGCCTTTTTTCGTCCGCCGACGCCGCAATCCTAGCCTCAAACTCGCGCTGCACGCCGATCCTCCCTCACGTTTCTTGCTCCTCTCCGTTATCCTCGCCTTCAATCACCCGCTTTTTCCACACTCTTCCACACCTTTTCCATACCAAGTGAACACACTCTACGCTTTGAAGATACAAAAACACCTAAATCTACGCAGAGGCGACGTTCGTACGATGTACACACGCTCACGCCCTCTAGCCGAGTCGTATACGCCATGGTTTATTATGTTGATTCAGATGCTCGTAGATGATAGCAGCAGTAATTAAGTGACTAGAGTGAAAATTTGAAATACAGAGAAGAAGGTTCGTTCCAACAAGGCTCACTGCATCATTTCGCTCCATTCTTTCTCATGTATCAGATGTTGGTAAAGCGGCTTCTCTGGACTCGATGATAATAATGTCTCTCGTTGCATGCGCCATGCTAATCGTCATTATCGATTTCTACAATTTTATCAAATATAAATACCAAAAACAATATACAAAAAGAGCAATAGGTCATAAAAAAATTACAGTACGCATTTCATAATTTCAAAATTTTTAACATAATACTTTTCATTTCATTTTAATTTACCACATAAAACTTATTTTACCAAACTTAAAAATCTTGTCTCACGATTATATCAGGATCTTACCTACAATAAACCGAGGTCCATCATTATTTTTGACGAGCCCGAAAAAGCATCGTTACAGAATATATTTACATGTTCTTGAAGCGTCTTCCAATTGTACCGTGGGTAATTCTGTGTCTGATAAGGAATAATTCCGGCGTGATATCGAGTTCTCCATTAACCGCTATAACGACATTATAATTTTCGGTGTACCTACCACTCTTCAGACGGACTTTTATGCGACCCTTGGCTCATTAGTTCGCGTTATTGGAGTTGCTTTCTATCCATGGCACGAATCATTTGTTAAAAATTTCAATTCGGCTGAGGGAATCAGTAAATCTGTATTAGTGCGATTTATTTCACCGAACTTCAAGACCGATTGGTTGAAGGCTAAGAGAGTCCGAGGTGCTGTTAAAGCCAACGATATCGATCCTACTTTTCCATCTGACTTATGTTATGTATACACAAGAGTGCTATAATAGAAGAGAGATGTATATTTTTCAAAGCTTGAGAGGAAATACGCGCATTGCATTATCATTCATGCTGGCAGTCCAATGGCAAAACATTACATCGTGAGACACGTGACGGTGCAGTTAGAATCTACAATTTTATTACCCGACTTTCCTCTTTGCTTGATCGTAACCTCGATCCTTCTCCAGGACCTTCTGTTATCCCCCCAGATGACAAGATAACTCCTACTGTAGCTCCTGCTGGCGACTCTATTGTTTCTGATCGGCCCAAGTCTGACGAATGACTACATACTTTTGATTTTTTGTTTGTCTTCCACGTCAACGCCCAATCTTTGGTTTTTTATTTGCATCTTTTTGATATTATCGAGTACTTCACCGATAATCCGCGTAATTTCATTGCTGATTCCGAGATTTGGCTACATCAGGGTATAGCTGATTCGTCGATTAGCTTGCCAGGTTATTATATATTGCACAATGATCGTCTGGGCTGGAGAGGTGTTGTTGTGTACCTATACAGACGAGAAAATATTTCAGTCAAGGTTCTCTTGAAATTCATTGATGATGTCGCTGATTTATATGAATTTTTATTTGTGGAAATTGACTGTGAATCATCTACGCTTTTACTTGTGACTCTGTATAGGCATCCTAATCATTTGCCCTCCTAATAATCATACTTTCTTAACTGTACTCTCAGACACCACCGCTGCATGGTCCGCGACTGCTTATTCGTCGAAAAAAAAGACAAAGAGTGCATTTTTCCCCTTGATTTCGCTTATCTCGCAGCTAACCTATATATCTATAGGCCGTTCGTTATCCGCCACCTACGACACGCCCGGTTGTGTGCAACTCGCTATATATATATAAGCTCGCTCTATATATATATTGTAACTGGATTCTCGATTTTACTCAAGAAAATTCGAGTTTCCAATTATTATAAATTTATCAAATATAATTAACTTTAACAATAATAAAAAATGGAATATTATTTAATAAATTAAATTATTGAAATTTACAAATAGTTAGAAATTTAATTCAAACAAAAATGACGTTGTTGGTTAACTTGACGAAAGACAGATGACATCATGACGTATAGAGGCGGTTAAAATGGAGTACTGGAGCGTGATAGTCTTCGTCCTGAACCCTCTAACGTTCTGAAAATTGGCGATGCTAGAGAAGATGGCATTCACAGTTTCCAGAACGTTCACGTCATCAGAGGTCTCGTCAATCCCGGCTAGTATCACGTTGCACGCCCTACGACGACGCTCTTCAATTTCTCCGATTTACTCAGAGCAGGTGATCGATGGCGATAAAAATTTCTCCAGACCAACAACTCTTGATTCCAAATCGTTGAACTTATTAATATGCTGTTCAATAATAAGTTTTTGTTCATTGAGACTAGATGTCAGGGTATCAATTCTAGTTGTAAGAGCATCAAATTTAGCCTTGAAAAAATTGATAAT
Organism: Psix sp. ZL-2020; assembly: GCA_022817045.1. Classification (NCBI taxonomy): domain Eukaryota; kingdom Metazoa; phylum Arthropoda; class Insecta; order Hymenoptera; family Scelionidae; genus Psix; species Psix sp. ZL-2020. The sequence continues at coordinate 9,685 of JABFQD010002218.1, forward strand.
GTCATTTCTCAAATTATCAATTTTTTTTATCCAAAAGCCCAGTTGTTATAGGCGAGCAATAACTCGAAAATCTACCAGAGGGCAGAACTTTCAAATTTTTAGAACAGGCTCTGTGATAGCGAGTCTGACAGACCTTGCATCTATCCCCTATGGTGGCAGTAGGGAATCTTTTTTTACAGATAAAACAATGTATATCACAATTAGAGACAAAATCAGTAACGTTGGTATCAAGTGACACAGCCGGTTCCAGAGAGTTAATAGTCGACATCTTTAGTTAGTGTAAAACTAAGTAAAGGAAAGATAGCACTAAAAACGCTTGGCACGAGTGTACGCTAACGGTAGACTGCAGTTAGCAAACCTGCAGGACAGTAGTGTAGCTGTTGATCAGAGGGCCCTCGGTAACCTCAAAACTCGCTGTCATGCGTAGGAAGATGAGTGCAACAGCAGTGCAAGAGCAAACAAAAGATCAAACCACGCAGATGGAGTCCAGGAAGACAGTCGAGCAGCTCACAAAATTGTCAAAAAAGTGCAGGTGAAACCATGTGTCGTGTTAAGTGTAAGTGAGGTTATGTCAGCGCCGGTACAGTAAAAACTTGTCAAATATCGAAAAAGTGCGTAAATTGCAACCCAGGTAGATAGATGAGTGCAATCCTTGCACCAGTCTAAAACAGAGTAAAAACTCCACACAAGCACTGTATGAGCAAAACTGGCAATAAAAGTAAAAAAATGTTAAGAGATAGTGTAAGAGGTGTGTATACTCACAATGTCAACACGAACAATTATAATGGAAATAATTGATTAGTCAGATTTCATCTCATTATAATCGCTCAATATAAAATCCAAACGGTCTTTATATACGTTACGTGCGATACAAAATGCAAGAGACTCGCTGGCAGATATTGAATTCTAATGAGGATGTTCATAAGAATTGGCGATCATGTAGGGATGATGATGTGCAGTCAAATTGTCGATGAGAGTTACTCCTCCAACTCGAGGTTCTCTTCACGGAAATGGCACGCAAGACTTCTTATTCAGTCACGCTGCACGTATCAGGCAACAAAATCCAGCAATTGGATTTTATCAGGCGTAAAGATTTTCTCATTACACGTGCAAAGAAAGTGTCACTTTTCCGCACTGTTTTCCGTGCAGAAAATGTCAAATTGCGGGTGACTGTGCAGAAAGTTATTGCGCATGCGCAGTTGAACTACTTTTCCGCACTCAAGTATTTTCTGCACTGTACTTTCCGCACGGTTACTATACTTTTCATAATGGTTCGTCTTTTCCAAAAGTTACTGGCTTCGACGCTAGCGCTGCGACTCTCGGAGAGACCGGTCGTAACCTGAAAAGTATTGTTCGACGAAAGCAACGACGAAGCAAGTGAACAACAAAAAAGGTGAACTACAAAGCAATATAAGTAAAGGAATAACAAAAATGATTTGACGTCACCTAAAATTAATAATGTTTTTGTTAATGTTATTGTTATTTTTTAAATAGTTTGATTTTTTCCCTTTAATTCGTGCGGAATTTGATGAATGCGCAGCTTTTGTTCGAGCGATCGGAACAAGTCTATAAGTTTTGATAAAATTCAGACGCAAGAAGATTCGGCGCTCACACATACAAACATACACTTTATCGGTGTTATCCCAGCACGCATCTCATCACATATGATACCTCAATACACTATATGTATAATATAAACATTACAAGCTGTGATTAAGGGAAAAGGTACCGCCTCGTCATGGCTAGACATAGTTACAGGTGTCCTCCAAGGCTCTGTCCTAGGACCGTTACAATTTTCTGTTATGATCAATGATGTTTCGTCTGCCCTGAAATACTGTAAGCATTTGCTGTATGCAGATAATCTGCAGATATTTCTGTATGTGAAATCTGCAGATATTGATGTGACATAGATGGTATCGTAGACTGGGCCCGCGAATCTAGACTGGTACTTAACGGCGGCAAGGTTATGATCTTAAGTAATAGTTGCGCTTTATTCCGATTGGATATGGTAAATCTCCCTTGATTGAATTTTAATGGGATTACACTCGAGTATTAAGACTCACACTCTTAATGTGTGTATCCGTTTCGTTACATGCCTGCGATATTATAACCATATTACTTCCGCCTTAAATAATCTGGAATGGTTCACTATTGATATGAGGAGAAATTATTTTCTCGGTATTATGGTTCACAAGGCTCTCCCCAAGAACACCTTTTCATATATTGCCGATGACTTTGTCTTGCGTCATACTGTACGTAGTCGTTTCCTCCTTTCTGATCAACACGACAACGAGTTCTTTCTTGATAAGTTCTGCTAATTTTTGGAACAGTCTTCCAACCAAACTTCGTGAAATCAATTCACGGTACATTTAGAAAGAAGTTGCGGGTTTACCTTTTATCCCTGCAATCGTCACGTCTATCATAATTACATATTCCTCCACACCGTGTATCTTTATCTTTATTTTTCTTTATACTTATAATATTTTTATATTGGAATAGTTTATATCCAATAAATGTGTATTGCTCTATGGGTCTTTTGACCTAGAGCCTGTTTTCTAATAAATAACATTTTTCCTTAACATAATTATAAAATTACTTTAAGGATTAAGCAGGACTTACTTAAGGTCGAATTTACCGGTAAAATAGTTTAAAAAATTATTGTACACGCAATAAAATTGTATTTATTTAGGATAAACATTTTTTCATATTATTCAAAACGCGCACATTTGGAGTCCACTCGAGTATCTGTTTTTTATGTTTTATTGCTCTGTTTCTTTATACTCAGAAACTGGGACCCAAGATAAGAACACCGCATGTACAAAATTTTTCCAAAAACTTTCCAAATTATGTTCGAGATTAAGTCATTAAGATACTAGGCTTGACTCAACCAAAGACAAATCAATCGAGACAATTCGACTGGGGACAGAACAACAGAAAGACATTTCAACTGAAGCCAAACTCAACTGACGGACAAAATAACTGATGACAAATGAACTGATAGTTAATAAAGAAAAGATGTATTATCGCTCAATTCAAAAGATTTCATATTTGTGTACACACAATATTGCGAGAGATTATCGATTTTCTTTGACTTATCTTTGGTCGATTTGTCCGCCAGTCGATTTGTCGCGGGCGAATTATCCCGGTTGATTTGTCTTTGGTTGAGTCATGTGTATAATCAAATTATAAGATTTGTTACTATATTAGAGAAGGGATGCTTGTGCTCCTTTGCACATTTTCGAAAACAAGCGAACACACCCGTACGAACTATTGAACAAATCAGACCGTTTTCCTTGATTTGATTTTAAGTCTTAAAATTAAAACAAAATCTTAAAGTATAATGTCAGTGCTATTGTTAAAGTTTATTTAACTGCCTCCATATTCTACTTAATATTTTTCCACTCAATTATTTATCGTCATATGTCCAATGTCGTTATCCAAATAACTTTTATACGAGTAGTCTCTTTGTTTCTTATCCCGGAAAATTTGTAGCAGCTGGGCTGGCGTGTTCGGTTTTGCTACTAATAATGCTAAGTAAAGGTGGGCACAGGCAATGTGCTCAAAACTGTGAAATTGTTTGTGCGGCAAAGATTTTTGAAGTTACCAAATTCTCTTTCATTTTAGTCTCCATTTTTCATCAATTTGTAAAAGAGATCACGTTGGTTATCCGGGCTCCAACCAGATAGGTTCGGGATTCTGTCTCTACAGAACCCTTTGTGTACCCAATCAGCTGTTTGAATAGCCTTATAAGGGCGGTAATTAAAGTACTTCAAACTCATATCTGCAAAAATGGGGAGATTTAGTGCACAGTAAAAAAAATTCTATCAAGTATACACATTTTGTGTAAAAATTAATTTCAGGTATACACATTTTGAGTAAAATTCGACAAAAATTACACAAAATACAAACTTCATAACAAATTGTATCACTTTCCGGCGTATATAGTTAGTTATACAAATTATGTGTTACAAATACACATAAAAATTGTGTATGTACAACAATTACACAAACTATGTGTACTTATTTTCCGACGTTTTGTAAGTTACACAAATTAGGTGTAAGAAATACACACAAAAATTGTGTATGAATAATTTCTGCATAAACTATGTGTAATACAAATAATTTCGACACAAATACTGCATCTGAAGGAAATTTCGGCGAAATTAGTCGATTTGCTTATTTTTTAAGTGTTTATCAATTTGAAAAAGTTAAAAAAATTATGAACTGTTATAATTTCTTGTGAAAACTAAACTTAAAAAAATGAAATATGTAATATAATAAATAAAAACTGTTTATCAGATAAAATAAATAAAAATAAAATACATAAATATATAAAACCAGCAACAATAAGTTACGGAAGTTTTTGTATAAAAATTGTATAACATAATCATTTTATATCGTAAATAAGGTGTTAAAAATATTCTGATCATATTCCATAATTTTCCTACAATGTTCTAAAATAATCAAAAATATAATTTTTATAAAAATAATTTTAATTAATAAATAATTTACTGAAATTTAGATTTTTTGAAAAAATTTATTTATGACTGATTACAAATCAATTATACAATACAATAAAAAGGTCTAATATAAAATGTTGTTTTGTGATACAATTGATGAATTTCGTATGCTAATACGTGCTTAAGCTTACTTAAATCTATAACTATGTGACACTTCGATTCGTTTTCACAAATCTTGTATGCCAGGTAATTTTCGTCAAAAGAAATAGTTTTCGAAAATTGACAAATGCTATCACATTTTTATTGTCAATTATTATCGCAGCTATCCGAAAGAAAAATGGAAATTCCTCGTCATCGTTTTTAAGAGTAATAAAACATCCATTTCTGTATTCTACATTATAATGTACCTTGTCGGTTACGAAAACATATTCTGAAAAAGAATTAAAGATATTCGAGTTTGTTACATTAAATTTAGAAATAAGGTCCGAAATTTTCACTAATTCTTTTAAATTGGCTTTGATACAAGGTTCCACCCTTTTAGTGCATTCAATCCATGAGTGATGAATGAATCGTTGATGTTGCTCTGCTAAAGTTTGAATCAAATTTATGAAATTTTTGTATTTATGAACCAAATCCTTAAAATAATAATGTTTCCCCTCATACCTTAAAGTCCATAAAAATATTAAAGGGCCCATCCATCTTATAATCAAAGGATAATGAACCACTAAGTGATGTTTAGGAAAAAGCTTGTTTCTGTAGTGTTGTAAAAATAAAAAATGATGTTGTTTTATCAATAACTTTGATTGTGCTATTATACTTTCTGTTATCACCGGTGAACAAACAATGTTGGTAATTTTGCATAGAAGTAAAATTACTTCCCACATTAGAGAAGTTCGATTAGAAGTTTTGTTCGCTTTTTCAATAACATCACTTAAAATACATGGTAAATATTTAAGTAAACAATACATTTGTATTGCTTGTTGTCCAATCAAATTATTTGTTTTTTTAATGACTATTGGACTTGGTTTACTACAATTATCTATTGTACCATAGTTAAAAACCTGAATCCGTTCATTAATTTCATCAAGACTTATCATTTTGTCTTATTTTGATTATAAAAATAATATTTTGATTATTGTAGATATGAAATATTTTACCTCTAGCTGAGCAAGCCCTTCTAAAATATCGTGGGCTAAGTCTACAGATAAACACTCGAAAATGTCGAAGTATTTTAAATCGTTTAAGATACATTCATCAGTCATTCCGACGCACCTATCATTTTTATTGCCACATTTTAAGTTTAACAAAATTGATCTTAAGCACTCTTCTTTTTCCTCAATCATTGTTTGAGCGTCATTAAAATCAACCATACAAATGCGACAATAATTTGTTGCTCGAAATAATGGGGGTAAGCAATATAACATATTTCCTCCAAGGTTATCATAACTCATACCGGCTAATGTACCTCGATATACAATGCCATTGACAACTACTCCTTCCGTTTCCAAGTTTTTAATATCTCTTACGATTGGAGTTAATATTTTTCTCATTTGACTGTTTATATTTATCGTGTTTCCAATTTTCAAATCTGCAGAATAAAACAAAGCTACTAACTGTATAT